>VDFB02075321.1:23918957-24165577 GCA_007258455.2 Sequoia sempervirens | reverse complement strand
ATCCCTTTTTAACAAGCTTTTAGAAGCTTCCAGAATTAGGGTTTTACAATGTCAGTTTTCTTTCTTTTTCAGAGATTTTTCCTTTTTCGCTGACGACGCGAAAAAAATGGCAAAAAAAATTTTCTCAGGGGCTGCCGCTCCCGAACCCCCGCTTTTTGGGGGCTGCCGCCCCCGAACCCCCTCTTCGGGGGCTGCCGGCCCGGCCCCGGACCCCGGCGAGGGCGGGGGCCACGGTGTACAGTATACCATGGGCTATACAGTATAGCATGATCAGTCCCCACATACCAACAATTATGATCCTACACATACCCATGTCGTTAAGTATTATATGCTTTATATATATATCATGATGATGTGTTATTGATTGTGTACATTATCTACCTTGCACAAGTTAGGAGAAATTGGTGAGAGTTCTATTGTCAGGTTGCCACAGTGATAGTGTTTGCATCCATTGATGAGGAGGAGATGGATCCTGACTACTTGCCCCGACCAATCATGTAGGAGGAGCTAGAGTTGCTCAGACCTTTCATGAGGTTACAGGCAGCGTACAAGAGTGTGAGGAGATGATTTTGTTGAGTTGAGAGTGTAGTATAGACATCATAGACCTTAGCAATGGTTGAGAGACTACATGCAGAGCTAGCATAAACATGAGAAGAGAGGGATCGAATGGAAAAGTAGTGGCTTGTAGCTGTTGGTCAAGTGTAAGGTTTGGAGTATGCACTTAGACTCGGTAGTTTTTCATCATGGTCACACACAATTGTCTCACAATGTCCATGGACTGGATCACAAGCTCTAGATCCTAAGGGTTCTAGCTCTCACAAAGCTTTATGACTTTGTATATGATATTGAGACGTATACAAAACTTTGATATATATAGACATGCACATTTGGTGTTATTATGATGTGTCTCTTTGTGTGGGTATTAAATTCAATGTGATCAATTAAATGACCTATGGTAAAGGTATTTAATTAATTTATATGTGATTTATCATGATTAATTTGATCTAGTTTAAAACATATTTTAGTTTTAATGTAGATACAACATTGTTAATGAGAAGATAATATGTTAAATTAAATAAACCTATAATTGATATAAGGATCTAACTTAACAAGAAAAAGGTGAATAATATGAATCCTAAAGTAATTATAAAATGAATTGAAATAATTACCTTAGTGTTCAAGACAAACACAAAATTAGTTGTTAAGAATGAAACAATGTGAAAGTTATTTAGAACGATATCAAATAACTTTAAACATTGCTTTATCAATCACACTATTCAAAGAGGTCAGAGATAATACCAATGAAAATGTATGGCATTAATAGGTTCCTTAATGGGTGTTTCATCAAGCTACATTAAGACATAAGCACCAGACCCATAATTGGTATCAACTTTGTAAGATCCTAACCAATTTGGGTTGAACTTATCTTTATCTTCAGTGTTAGCACTAGTAAGGAATTTATTTTCAATAAGAATGTAAAATCTCCCTTACAAAATGATTGAGGGATGACCTATGTGTTGTGTCTTTGTTATAATTGGTTGATGTGAGCATGGAGATGTTCGAGATTGTTAATATTCTATTCGTTGAGCATATCAAGTTGATGTAGTCATTGATCTTTATAAGTTTCATCATCAGTAAGGTCCTAGAGAGCAACTAGCAATGTAGGAATTTCTAACTCCAAGGGCATGATTGTGTGAGTTCCATAAACAAGGTTATAAGGTGTAGTTTTCATGGATGATCTAACACTTGTTTGATAAGCCCAAAGAGCATAATATAATTGTGTATGCAAATCTTTATGATGTTTGTTGATAGTTTTATTAAGTACTTGTTCTAGAATCTGATTAGTATTTTTAGCTTGTCCATTGGATTATAGATAATATCGTGTAGAAAAATGATGTTGAATATAGAATATTTCAAGAATTTTCTTAACTTCAATGTTCTTAAATGGAGTTCTATTATCTAAAATGATTGCAGAGGGAAACCCAAAGCAAGAAATTACGTGTTCCAACATGAAACAACAAATTGATTCAGTAGTTGTAGAATGGAGAGGGATAGCTTTCACCCATTTCGTGAAATAGTCTATTGCGATTATGATAAATGTATGGCTAGCAAAAGAGGGAGGTGAAATTTTACCAATAATATCCAATCCACAAATTGAAAATGGCCAAATAGGAACTTGGGAATTGAATTCAATAGTAGGAGCATGGATCAAATGGCTATGTTCTTAACATTTTGACATTTTTTAACGTAAGTGAATCAATCTTTCTCCATATGTTTCTAATGATAACCCATATAAATAAGTTTTGCACCAACAATCAACCTCCAAAATGACCTCCACAAGCAATAGCATGGGGTTCTTCAAATGCTATGGGGATTTTAGAATCCTTAACATAGATCATAATAAGAAAGCATTGAAATATCTACTATACAATGCATTTGCAAGAATCACATATTTGGCTACTAGTTTGTGTAAACATTTTTGAGTATTCATTGTGGTAGAATTTGGAATGGTATAATCTTTTAAATAGTTGTATATAGTATAATACAATTCACATGAGGCATCTTGAATTATGGCCAAAATGTTGTCTAACAGAGTATCAATCAAAGGTTTCATGATGGGATGGATAACAAAGGTGAAATCTATGGTAGGATCATGTGGGGATATAAGAGAAGTTGCACTTGTCATTGGATCCACATGTCTATTATTTTTGCATGGGATGTTATCAATGCTGAATGATTCAAACATTTCTAATACTTTCATTATAAGATCCTTCTATTTTGATATTTTTTCATTGTTAAAGTAGCTTGCAGACCTACGATTAATGCCTCATACTCGGCTATATTATTTGTGCATAGGAAATTTAATTGATAAGACAAGGTAATATGTTTTCCATCAAGTGGAATTAGTACCACTCCAACACCATAACCTATTCTACACTTAGATCCATCAAAAAATAATTTCCATGGTTTAATGTCACCAGTTAAGACATGATCATCAGGAAAGGAATCATGGGTAGGTAATACAAAATGAGAAGGAGAGTCAGCTAAGTGATTGATTAAGGCTTGGCCTTTGATTGATTTTTTTGAAAGAGATTTAAGGTTAAAATCAGTTAACAACATCACCCACTTAGCTAACCATCCCAAAAGATCTATTTTGTTAAAAAGATGTTTAAGACGATCAAATTTTGTGATGACTTGTATTTTAGCATTTACTAAATAATGTCACTACTTACTAGTAGTGAATACAAGATCCAAAAATTGTTTTTCAATTAGTGAATATTGAGTTTCATAATCAATTAAATTTTGACTTATGTAATAAATAGGATGCTCTTTACCATGATCATCATGTTGAGCCAACAATGCTTCAAGAGCATGGGCATAAGTGGCGACGTACAAAATAAATGTTCTATTTGGCACAATAGGTTGTAAAATAGGTGGAGTTGCTATGTAGTCTTTTAAACTCTCAAAAGCCTATTTAAAATTGTCATCCCACTCAAAGGGTATACCCTTTTTAAGGAGATGTGTAAAGGGCAATGTGTGATCAGCTTAAGATGCAATGAAACAGAAAATAGCTTGAATTTTCCCTCATAATGTGAGAAATTGAAAAATATTCCTGCGAGGTGGCATGCTAATGATTGCATCAATTTTCTTCATTTCTACCTCAATGCCTCTCTGAGATATGAAAAATCCTAAAAGTTTACCACTATCTACGCCAAAGACACACTTTTTTTGATTCAATCACATATTGTATTTATATTCATTAAATTATTTTGTGAAGCACATTTACATTGTCATGACATGTTAATGATTTAAGTAGGATATCATTGGCATAATCTTCCAAAATTTTATGAATGTAATCATTAAATATTAATGTCATTGCACATTGATAAGTTGTGTCAACATTCTTTAGACTGAAGTGCATCACAACCCAACAAAATTTTCCCCAAATAGTTGTAAGGGTTATTTTATATTGATCTTGAGGGTTAATAACGATTTGATTATAACAAAAAATCCATCCATAAATGACAACAAAGCATGTCCAACAGTTGAATCCATGATCATGTCTATATTAGGAAGTGGAAAATCATCTTTTAAAGAGGCTTTATTCAAATCGTGAAAATCCATACATATCCAAATACGATTATCAGGTTTTGCAATTGCGACAATATTTGAGATCCAAGGAGAATAATCAATAGGTCTAATAAAGCTTGCATCAAGGAGCTTTTCAAGCTCCACTTTAAAACACAAAGCTATATTAGGGTGAATTTTTCTTATCTTTTGGTGAATGGGTTTAGTGTTTTCAACAAGGACAATGTTATGTGTCACAATTTTTGGGTCAATTCCTAGCATATCAAAATATTTCCAAACAATTTTTTTAGGAAAATCATGAAGTAAAGTGGTAGTGTCTTCTTGTTCTTCATTGTCAAGGCAATTCCCAATCTTAATAACTTTATCTTTATCATTAATGTCCATTAGAAAATCAATTGCATCTTCTAAAGGGAGTGCATTGGATTTAGAACATTCAAATTCATAGAATTCTTCAGTGATATCACTTGTTTCTCACTTGGTAACAGTCATGGCATGAGGAATGTTTTTCATGGAAGAAAGTGAGGATGTGTTATCAAAAACTCCTAACATTTGCTTAAGTTTATATCAAGCAATTTAGGATGTTTGATATGAAGTTTTTGTTCTATTTGACATGTTATAGCGTTAATGTTCAAAGATGGTCGTTGAGTAGCTTTTGTTGTTTTAGAAGAAGAATATCCCAATCTAGTTTTTGTTTCTTGTGTATTAGGTTCAATAGGGACACAAATACCTTGCTCATTTTTTCTACACCCTTTTCTAGTATAGTCTAATTTTTTTACAAGTTTATAGCCTTTTCCATAAAGTCTTTCCATTTCATGCCGATTAGGTGGGGATAGATAATCTATCTTGAATAAAAATTTGTTGTGTATTTTTCATTTTCATCTAGATTATAGTAGATAGATGTTTGAGAGGATTGTTAGGAATTTTGAGTGGACATAATTGTTGGTTGTTCTTGTTTCTCATCTTTGTTTTGTGTGAGTATATATTCACCCATAAACAAGGGTGTGAATTCTAAGGATCCCCAATCTTCACCAAATAATTTAGATACTGATTCATAGTGTTGTTCAATTTCAAGAGAATCTATGTTACATGTTGGAATTAATGTTTTCAGAGGACTCATAACTCCTTTTTCAAGGTTAAAGCAACTTTTAGCCTCAGGGTCTATTTCAACTTGATAGATATGATTGTTATGGATGTGTTTCATGATATGATGAAGGTTTCAAGGCACTACATTCATCTAATGAATCCATGGTCACCCTAAAATAAGATTATACAAAAGATCATAAGGGATGACATGGATAGGAGTTTTCATAGTAGCCACCCCAACTGTAATAGGAAAAGTAATTATCCCAAGTGGTTGCTTTGATGTGTTGTCAAATCCTTGAATGGAGATAGAATTAGGTATTATTTGTGACTTGTCAACATCTAATCAATCAAGAAGATTTTCACTACACACATTAAGAGAAAAACCATTATCAATGAGAGTTTTTTTGATACCTATGCGATTGATTTGAGCAATTATCATAAAGGCTTCATTTTGTTTGCATAACTCTAAAGGAGGGACCTCATATTGATGGAAAGTAATGTCAAGATTCATTTTTTTGAGGAGAGATTCCACATCATTTGGAGTGGTACCAGGACAAACTACGATTTTTTTTAAGGTTGTTTGGAGAATGTTGTGATAATTTGGTGAGTTTTGAAGTAAATCCTAAAGGGAAATCTTGGCAGGAGTATTCTTTAATTTTTCTACAAGATCATACTCCTTTGCGTGTGGGCTATAGCAAGGAGCACTAGGTGGATTTAGTAAGGGTAAGGAGGGTGGGGTTGGTTGTGGTGGTTGTAGGTTATTTTGGGTATTATATGTATGAGCAATAGTAACACTATGAGATTGCTACAACACATTGGTTTTAGGTGTGTAAAGAGTGTACTAGGGTTGATTAGAGGGATGAAGTTTATGCGAGGGTGGATAATGAATAAGTTGAGGTAGAATTTCATTAACATCCTTGGTTTTAGATTTCTAACAAAAAACCAAAGCAGATGATTTGGGTGAGATGAATTTCTGAAGAGACTCATCTATCAAGTGAAAATCATCATGACAAAATTGTTTGAGGGGTAAATTATTATTAATTAGTTTAAGGTGTTCAAGAGAAGCATTAAAGGTGTTAATATTCGGTATTGTGAGTTTGTCACAACAAACCTTAGTGGGTGACTTATGTGAGATGAAGTCTTGGAGGGCTTCATCTAATAAATCAAAGTTATCACAAGCAAAAGTTTTGAGGGAGACTTAATCATTAAGGGTTTTAGGTTTCTCATTGGAAACATTAGAGGATGAAGTGAGTGAGAGGAAGTCCTAAATAACTCCATCTAAATTGTCAAAATCATCACTACTAAGAGGATTAGATGAGATGTTTCAAATTTGAATCATTTTTTTGAAGGGATGGTTAGATGTTTCAATTTTTGTGTCTTTATGTGTCATTGAATCTAATCTAAAATAACTAGGAACAAATAGAAAAAAGGAAATTTTCAAAGATTTAAAATTATCCATGAATTCCATGAAAAGGAAGAAAATTTATACTAAGCAAATAGAAACAACTAAACTATAATAGAAAGATAATTATAGAAAATAGAAAGATGCAATACAAGGAACTAAAATTTGGAAATGTTGATGCAGAAACTGTAGGGGGACCGATTCACCCAAGGTGGCGAATGAGTCCCAGGGGATGAATTTTTTTAAGTTTTTTCTATTTTTTTGGGTCTTTTTTGGAGATTTTCAACTCTATACAATGTAGAGATAGAATGCAAATGTAGAATGTTGGAATGATTTAATGAAATGTAATGCAATAATGAAGTCTAAATAATTATTTCACTAATGTAATGTTTAAGAAGTCCTAAGATACAAGACAATGCAAAATGATGAAGTAATTAAGTCCTAAGATGCAAATAAAAATTTTAATCAGAATGATGTTCAATATGCAGGTTGACCAAAATGAACTGTAATTTTTTTGCACCATACACTTCTCTAAGCTCTTCTAGGAATTTTCACCTAAAAGGAGAGAGTAGGGACAAAAATGCTAACTAGTTCATTCAAATTATGTTATGTATGATTTTCTTTAGGATGCATGAAATGAACTAAATGCAATTAAGTGATATATTTGACTACTTATGAATGAAAAATCTAGAATTTATGTTATATTTGAAAACATAGTGTTTTTTGAAAAGGACTAAAAAGAATGAACAAAAATACAAACTAAACCAAACAAAAGGTTGTTCCTTAGAATGTGTGCACCTGAGAAACTGAATAATACTAGAAAAAAATATGGAAAATTGATGATGTCTGAATTTGAGCTGACTAGGACTCATTTGCCACCCTAGGCAAATCAGTCCCAGTTTTAGGTTTTTTAGCACAAAAGTTGTTTTCTTTCAATTGAGAACTAGCATTTGCATCTGACTCAAAATTGTACCTCATGGGGGACTCATTTTCCATACATGGTGAATTAGTCCACTTTTAAATTTCTGCAACTTGAAAGTTCTATTCTACACCTTGACACCTGTACAACAATTTCTAGTAGAAACCTGGCTTGGGATCTCAAAAAATTCTTGCAAAATAGCTTAATTTTTTTTGTCTATTGGGGGTTTTTCCTTGGTCAAATTCCAAGTTGGGTAATTAAACCTTGTATGGAAAAAAATCTACATAAAACCCTAGTCTTAGATGCATTAAAGACTAGGAAAGTCTAAAATATAATAAAAACCCTATTCTAGTGTTCTAGAATAAGAGATGCAAAGATTATTTTTTGATGCAATATCTCAACCCTAGAAACCTTAGAACACATGAAAAATGGAAATTAAATTACATGCAAATGAAAAATGAATAAAATGAAAACCTTAATATGAAGATAGAGTGAAAATAGAAGATGGAATCAATATGAAACCAAGTCCTAATATATGATTTAGTGGCTAGTTGTGCTTCCTTAACCTAGATTTCTTCATGATTTTCCATAGGCATCCATCATCAACCCTTTTCAATGTTGATTCTTGATAAAAAAGAGTGAGCTTCAAGGCCTACAAATACCCTAGTTTGTTGCCCTAAAACTTCAACTTTGCTAATGAGACTTGTTGTAGAAGACTTAACTTTAGAAATTTACCGTGAAAAATTACTAAAAAGATATGCAAAATGACTTGAAATGAGTATTTATAAGCAACAATACCCTATTTTCCCATTATTTAGACCTAAGAGCCTGACATTCACTGGAAATTTGAGTTAAATTAACCAAATTCCCCCTAAAAATTGAATTTTCCCTCGAAGCATAATCATTTTCCAGCCTTGGTGAATGGGTCCCACTAGAGGGGAATCATTCACCCAAGGTGGCAAATAGGTCCAACTACTAATTTTTGAAGTTGGGTTTTCAATGTATGAAAGAATTATGTGTTGTTTGTTAGGTTTTATGTTATTTCTTAGGTCAAACAAGCCTATAAATAAAAAATAATGGGTCTTAGGGGGCCTATAAATGTTGTTTTAATTGATAAATAATTTAAAGGGACTCAAAAGTGGGTCAAAATACATGTGAAATTGTCTCCTTTCTCAAGAGGGTCCAATTTTATATGGCACATTCCCTTAGAATTTGTATGATAGGAACCAGGCTAATGTCAATGCATTCAATAATGATACAAACTTGTAATTTTTCCAGTTGTTAGTAACATCATGTACATTGATGATAGGAGGTGAAGTCATGGGAAATGAAGTATGCAAACTATGAACCATGGAGGGTTGATTCTCAACACCATCAAAAAGATATTTAGGAAACCCAAAATCCACGATGAGTGAGATATCATAGGATGACATGAGCCTCAAGATTTCTCTTATAATAGTATAGTGAATAGGACACCAAGTTGTAAATCTCATGCAAGTTTACAACCCCAGTCTGCAAACCCTAGAATAACAAAGGAACAATGCAATAACTTGGAATGAAACCCAATTTTTAGAGCCTAAGCAATGCAATTTACAGATTAAAAATTGTAATAAGTTGAAAATAAAATGTTTTGATGCAATTTTGAGATTTTAAAAATGCACTAAAATGAAGTAATTTAAGCTAAATGCAATGAAATTGAGGAAACAATAAATTAGGAAATTGAAACTGAAAGGTAACAACACCAAATAGAAGCTAAAAACAAAGATTTTGATGTCCTAGAAATGTATATCAGTAGCTAATAGGGACTCATTCATGAGTAAGGGTGAATGGGTTCTGGTTAGGTGTTTCTAGGATTTTTCTATGGATTTCAGAGTCAATTATGATGCTTTTTAAGTTGCTAGAAGCTTCAAATCAGACTTGATCAAGGAATTATTTTCCAGTAAAGGTGAATGGACCTTGGTTAGGTATTTTTAAATTGTTTTTAATGATTTGAAAATTCTCACTTATGTCTTTTAGTTCCATGTTTGAAACAATAAGGTTTAGCTTTAGATTTTCCAGAAATTCAGTGTAAAAATGCAATGAAAAGATGAAATGAAAGGCCTAATTTGAAGTGCAATTTTTTTTAAAAATTTTAAATTCAATTGAATGACATCTAAATGAGATGCAAAATTCTTGATTTATTTTTGTAAATTTTAGATTTGGAAAGGTGCAAAATAATGAAAATCTAAACCCTATATGATATGCAAGATTTCCATGCAAAACAAAAAAACCCTAAATGAGATCTTAATTCAATGATATATCTAACTTAATATGCAATGAGAGACTCTAAAAATAAAAAAAATTGCAATGTTGAGTATGTCGCGTTCACCAAATAAATTTACAATGGAAAATAGGGTGCACCAAAATGAAACAACAAAGTGGTGGACCACTAATCTTTGTAAGACCCTAAACACCTCAAATTATGTAAAATAAGATGCAAATAATAATTAGAAATACAACTTGACTATTATAGAAACTATGGGGGATGTTTTTGGAACATAAAAGCTATGTACCTAGCCAAAAATTTATTTTTGAGCTATAGAGGATTCATTCACCTTCAATGGTGAATGGGTCCTTTTAGGGTTTTGAAAAACTAATTTTTGGATCCTATTCCTTCATGTTTACACTCTCAAATTCCCTGTTATCAAGTTTTGAAAGTCTATACACAATTTTTTAGATCTATTTCCATGATCTTGCACTTTAAATGACAACTTTTGCAACTTTGCAACTTTGACAATTTTGCTCCAAATCTTACTCAACTTGATCTTCAACCTATAAATCTGCAATCACGCACTCAAGGGTAGAAAAATTTGTTGATTTTTTAGTGAATGGGGGTTTTCCTCAATCAAACCTCTTGTAGGTAATTAAATCAAATAATGAAATGAAGGAAATGAAGCATGGAACATGAAATATACAAATGACGTCACCTTGGATGATGTGTTGTGAAGAAAATATACAAACTAACATGTAGTGGCCATGAAGAATGTAGATCTAGGATCCTTGGAAATGATGTGAACAATATTTGCAAATAGATCTTCAATGCTACATCCACCTCTTAGCTCAACAACATGAATGCATGCATCAAACCCTTGAATTGATGATATGATCTTCAATGGTTGCAATAAACACTCTAAATCTACCTTGAAATGCTCTAATGGTTGATCACTTGAATGCTTCATAAACTTGCTAGATTGTGTTAGGAGAAACAATGTGGATTCACCCTTTATTTATACTAAATTAGGAGATTAACCTTGAAATTCAAAGAATTAAGACTAACACCAGATCTGCAAAGAAATATTATTAAATTCCTATGAGAATGAAATTCAAAAAGGGGGGTCTCATTAAGGTAGAACCCATTCACCACCTTGGGAAAATGGTTCTTGGCTCAATTATTTATACTAAATTAGGAGATTAACCTTGAAATTCAAAGAATTAAGACTAACACCAGATCTGCAAAGAAATATTATTAAATTACTATGAGAATGAAATTCAAAAAGGGGGGTCTCATTAAGGTAGAACCCATTCACCACCTTGGGAAAATGGTTCTTGGCTCAATTTTCCAATACCTAACCCCAAGAGATTGAAAGAGGGTTAAAAACACATTCTACATCAGTTGAGAAAGGAGGCTACTTTTAAGGGAGGACCCATTCACCATCAAGTGTGAATGGGTTCTGGCTCAACGTACCAAGACCAAATTTTCCAAATGAAATAATTTGTTAATTAAATTATGATTGCTAGGATAGATCTTCAGGAGGTCTCAAAATTAAGGCCTAAATTTGAATCAAAAGGGGGTTAATAAGTCCAATTAACAACAATTAATTAAGACCACCTAGATTAGTGTGAAATTTCTTTAAAATAGTTTACAATAGTTAAACAATTTACACATTATGTACATTTTGTTTAGAAAGGGGCCCATACTTGTCTTAGTTAAGCAAATACATCCTAGAAAAGTGAGACAGTGTGTTACAAGACTTTACAACAACTTTGTAAAGGATCATTTAAGCCATGTTTTAGTTAAGTAAAGGTCCTAGAATAGTGTGAGTGTACAACACATTACAACACCACTCCAAGAGATCATTCATTTAGTTTCAATACCAATTATCCAAACAAGCACAGGGAAAGGCTACTTTTTATGTTACTACATACGCATATTATGGTTAAATACAGGTATGTGCAGGATCATGATGAGCCAAAAAGTCGCAATATGATGGGTATATGGCTAATGAATTTTTTAAACCCAAAATTGATAAAACGAAAAGGGTTTTTAAAAGAGATTCTCAACTTTCCACCAATATAAATTATGCTTTACTTTGAATTTAATAAGTAATTTTTATTCATTTTCTATTTGAATTATGACTAATGTCTTGATTGATAGGTTGATTGAAAAACATCAATAGATTTCAAACGATATCACATTTTTTGAATCCAAAACATGCGTCACATTCTATGCTACACATACTATAGGATTAAGAAAAGAAAATTTGAATTTCATAAAGTTTTGACCAAGTTAAGGTGGTTAGACATACGATTTTTTATACTTTTTCAAAGTTGTAATAAAAAAATCATAATTAATTATTTACTTGGAAAAAAATTACAAAAAATATGGATCACATTGGGACATGAGTCCTCTACTTATATCTAAAATATTATAAGAAAATATTATTATTTTATTGTGGTTAGGATGGTCAAACAAACACCTACTTCTTATTTTTTCCCTAAAATTTAACTACTACTGAATTGAAATTTCAAATTTTCACCAAATAGATTTTTTTATAAAAAAAAAAACTTGGTAGTTTAGAAACTACATTCAATTTGCTACAAATTATATTCTTACATATTTTTCAAATAATAGAGATAAATTATTCGAATTTTTATGTCAAGTTTCCTAACTCTAATTTTTCTAAAAAAATTGCCACTTGAGGGCTTGGTTTTTCCATGATGATCCTACACATACCCATACCATTTTGCAAGATAGATTATTGATGGAGGTGGAGTAGCTCTTGATATAGTTCATACACTAGAAAATTGTGTAGACATGTTTACAAAACTAGTACAGTTAGAGAAGTTGTTCAAAATGGTGTTTGAGTTCTCTTCGCTTGCAGCAAAGGTGATGAATGGGAATGGGAAAGTATCAGGTAAATTGTTGTCAAAGTGGAGATTGTTAGATTATGAAAACAAAATTAGAAATAAAGCGATGTTTTACCTTTGGAAATGATAAAAGAAATAAAAAAAGTATTATCTTTGAAATGATAAAGATTCAAATCAATAAAAACAAAATAAAACAAAGAAATGAAAACAAAGTTGGAGTTTTCTATGTTCAAGATAGGTTGAAGATATTATTTATATCTTTCTACCTTGAAAGGTAAATTATATTGTAATGAATTGTAATTGAAGAGCGACAGTTGTGTGAAGGTTGTAATCAATTTCTCTAAGCAATAAGAATACTAATACTTTGGCTCGTAGATGATTCCTTGGCATGTTGTCAAGGTTTTACCATGTAAATCTATGTCTTGTTTATTATTCTAGTATTCTACTTTAGATTCTTCATTAGTTCTTTGCAACTAATTTGTGCTGCTATATTATTAGTTTTTGGATTTTACATTTATGTTTACACAACAAGACTAAAATCTAATGTGGATGCATGAAATAATATTTTTACTAGAACTATTTAATTTTTCTCTTATTAGATGTTTACTAGTTTTATTTGCATCTTCAATAGAAAATTAATACTTTCTTATTCAAATCAGTCATTATTACTTTCCATTCAATTCTTGAAAATTTTAAAATTCCTAAATTAAACTTGACTTGGAAATTTATTTCAAAATAGGCAAGTTGTGTGTGCAATTTTGATCAACTATTTTAGCTAAATGAGTTTTTATAGCTAATCATGCATAGTTTTCATAGTTTATGTAATTTTGTTAAATTTTTATGATTGGATCAAAATGTTTCACTTCTGTGAATATGGGCCCTTTTATTATCACATTAACTTTTTTATTTTTTTATTTGATTTTGGTCATCCTTTCATCTTATCTATTTTTTTGTGATCTCTACTTTTGAGTAGATTGTAATATATTGAATAGACATAAACTTACATTAGTTCTCTTTCGATAAACTTGTCATGAATCACTAGGATAAACTATATTGCACAATTTATAAACATATATGGTATAAACTATATTGAATATAGGTCATCCTTGAAATAGATGATTTGGTTCCATTTTGTCACATATAAAAATGTTGGTAAAGGGTTGGTGGAAAGGGTTTTCTTCATACTAATCATTAGTTGTGTTCACTAACAAATGGAATAATACTTTTACTTTGGTGGTTTCTTCTTATGAGATAATAAATTATTGGTGATAGTAATATGATTAATTTTGTTATAACATTCATTACCTCCATTTATTGTTAAAATGTGGTTAGTTCTCTAGGTGCGATGCGTCATTTAATTTTTGGAATACATGTGGGAGGTCTCATTTTTCAATCGAGAAGGATGTGAATTATTTTTTGAAGGAAAATGGGACAATTTTTTTTTGAAGGTCGACAATTAGGAGATGATTGCACAATTTATGGTATTATTGGAGTGAGAAAATAAGGAACTTAATCTAATCCACTAGGTATTTTCTATTTGGGAGTTAGCCAAGGATCTTGATGGGACTATGTATGTTAAGATTTGGCTCACCATGAAAAAAAATCACTAGTGAACCATAGATTTTTGTGAAGGGTGCTATGACTCTCTTGCTCAATTTGTGGTTTTCACCTAAATGACAGAGATAAACCCATTAATCTAGGTGGTTCACTCAAAATAATGCAAGTACAATGAAAAAATGCCTAAATGTAATGATCTAAATGTAATTAAATAAAGATATATATTGATTATTTATCCAAAACCTAAGAAAAATGATATGTTTGAAAACATGTGATATGAAAACAAGTATGAAAAGATCTAAAAGAAGTCCTAGAAATGAAAATATTACATAATAGAAGTAACTGGAGATAAGTATTAGGAACTTGGAAACTCTAAAGACTAGAAAATAGCTCTAAAAAACTAAAAATGTTAACTTTTTGAATATCTAGGACTCATTCACCACCCTAGGCGAATTAGTCCTAGATTAGGGTTTGTGCCTAGAACTCTATTTCATCCAAAGGGGTACTGGAATTTGAATTCTATCCTGACAAACACCTTTAGTAGGACTCATTCACCATTAGTGATGAATTAGTCCACTTTTTGTTCTCCAACAATAGAAGTTATAGATCTGTACTTTATCACCTACGTTATACTTCTAGACTGATTCCTGGATCTGAATCTTTGAAAGCACCTAAAAAACATAATATAACTTGTTGTCTAATTGGGGGTTTTCCTTGGTCAAACCCCTAGTTGGTAATTAAACCTTGGAAAGATATTAAAATTTGCATAAAACCCTAACCCTAAGTGCATCTAAAATTGGGAAACTCTAAAATAAAGTAAAACCCTATTCTAATGTGCTAGAATAAGATTGTTTAAAGGAAATTGAATGATGCAAGACTTCAATACAAGAAACCATATGACATTTTAAATGTGAATTAATGACATCAAAACCTTAAGTCTAAATATAGAGTGAAAATGGAAGATGTAATCACTTTGAAAACAAGCCTTTAGACTTGATTTGATGGCTAGCTCCATCTCCTCAACCTAGATTTTTCCATGATTCTCCATAGTCATCCATGATCAACCCTTTTGCAATGCAAGATCTTGAATAATAAGTGACCTTTGGGACTTACAAAAACCCTATCTTGTTATCCCAAAGCTTCAACTTTGTTGTATAAAGATTTTTAAATCTTCTTATGGAAGATATTCAACACTTGACTATTGAATTTTGCATGAAATTGTCTCTTTTTCCAAGAGCATCCAATTTTCCATGCCACAACTAGGTGGAAGTGTATTTAAACTATTTTTTTCATCATTTTCATTCAATGAAGAGGAGATAAATTTATTTGTAGAAGTTGGAAAAAGTTATCAGTAAAGGTTCATTAATTTTTCTTTCCAAGTAGAGGCCATTCTATCATTCTTAGAATGATACAATATTGAAGAGTGAGTTGAAGAGATGGTGATATTAACTCCTATTAAATATGTTTGTTAATTAAACTAAAATAAAATTAATTGTAGTATATATAGGCTTGTTTTTGTTTTGAGGCCAATGTAATTTTCCTCAACTCCCTTTAGAATATTCCTTTTTACTAGTGAATAATCGTTATTTAGGTCTAATGGGTTGGTCCACTAGCTTCTAATATGATAAATATCTTGTCACTTGATCACCGTCTTAATTTCTCATTTTCTTTCATCTAATTTTGAGTTGGGATTTTAGACATGATACATACTACCTTGTTTCTATAATGGATATGTATCTAGTTTTACTTATTTTATCTCCTAGATGCTTATATTACATTTTAGACTTGGTTATCTTTGGCACTAGCATTCATAGGATAACCCCATTTTCTTGTACTTTATTCCTAGATACCAAATGGATACATTAATAATCAAATATAATGTAAATAAATATTAGTTGCACTTATAGGGGACTTAATATATATTTCCACTAATGCTAGAGTCTAGAATTAAATTGTAAGACTAACGGATATCAATTCAAGCTAAGAATTTGACATTTCTGATCAAGGAAGAGTTTAGGACTAAACCGTAAGGAAGGGTATCCCTTCTCAATAAGCCACCATGGGCATAATAGTGTAATTAACTAATATTATTTAAGGATAATTAATAAGGAATAAGAAAAGAAAAATTGGAATTAAAAGAAATACTACATCCATGCACATGAAATTTATAAATTATTCTCACTAGAACTTCAAAGTAAGGTTCATAGACTTAAAAGGTTTGCAATTTTTTTATTCTAATGGATGATTATATTTTCCTAAATTATGCGTATGAAACTCATGATAAAAAAATATTGTTTAGGGTTTAGAGTATATGAATTATAAAAAATGTGGATTTAAAATATAATTGAATAATTCTAACTAAATAAATTATAAATTTAGCACTTAACAATGAACGTGAACACATAATGTTGCATGCTAAGTCTTGAATGTGAATCGTTAGCCTTAAATTAAATGTTTAAACACTAAAACCTAATTACTTGACCTTACAACATTGAACATTGAACAGTGGACAATAATTTTCAATGCTAAATTGTTAAAAAATTGGATGATAAATATTACAATCTATGATAGGATAAACTCTAAACCTTGAATAGTGATATCCTTATGTAATAAATATAATAAAAAAAAATTCCTCATCAATGACTATTACAACTCACTCCTTTAAATAATCATATAACCACCATGTTTGGAGACTTATCCACTATATGAATCTAGAAAATATCATTTGTTTAAAGAATCAAGGATACCAATATGTTCTCATAGTGAAGAAAAACTAGTTATGTAAATGTTAAAAATAATGTGACAAAAATTCTCAACCCTTCTTCGTTTTTAATTTTCAAATGAATTTACATTTTTATATAAATAATTAAACTAATACGTAAATAAAATATATTTTTTTATTAATTAATATAGTTAAATTCATATAAACATTGATATCCATTCATATAAATTATTATATATCAATTACATGGATATTAAATTTTCATTATTCATATCAAAATCGATATGAATTTAAATTTTGATATTAAATCAATTAAGTTCTATACAAATTCATAAATATAAGTTCATTTTGATATCAATTTTAGTTTTGACATTAATTCAATTGAATTCAAATATGAAATTTAATTTTGATACAAATTAACATCATTTTTTATATATCATTTTCAATTTTCACCTAGATTAATTAAATTAAGTTTATTTGTAACTTTTTAAAATTTATTTATAATAGAATCTTGATTGAATGGTTATCAAATTTTCAATATCCATAGATCAAAATTTATATATTATTTTCAAAATTTTCATATTTATGATAAATTTTCATACTAAGTTTAATGTTTTTGAAAGAGGAAAAAATAGGTTTTACAAGTACCCAAAACCACAAAGTTTACAGAATAAAGAAAGAGTCAAAAGAGACATCACAGTCAAAAAGGTTGTAAAAATAACAATAGTAAATTCCCACAACCAACAAAGAGGCCAGTGAAGGCCACAAAACCAAAAAACCAAACAAAAAGCCAACAACAGCTAAATTTGAGTTTTCAAAAGATCAACAGTCTTGACTTCTAGCTCATTCATGTCCTAAACTCCCCTCTTTAAGATCTGAACCATCTATGTTATGGGAGGTGCTTTCCTTTTAAGATTGGCTCAGGTCCTTTTAGAAATACCTTGGTCCTCATTCTTGCTTTCCTTGTTCTCTTCCAAGTCAATGACCAGTGAACCCTGTTGTGTTTTTTCTAGCTTTTCAGACATAGCATTGATAATAATGGCATTGTGCCTAGCCATTTTATGATTTTGTTCCATGACTATTTTCAAATTATTTTTGATTTTAACCATTTCCTCTTCCATAGACTTGTACTTCTCCTCAATATCACCTCCTTTCTTTCCAATGTTGCTCTTATTCAGTTTCCATTCTTTGTTGTTGAGGGTAGCCAACTTCAGCTCTAGCTCCTCTGACTTAACAAATCCTTGTTTCTTTTATTGAGTTCATTAATTTCTTGATAGGCCCACTTTAAGACCTTGAAAATGTCATTGATGCCATTTCTAGTAGAGGCTAGAATGTCACTAGACTGAACCTAGTCTACTATGAGAAATATAAGTTAAATTTAAAATTAAGATCAATTTTAATATTAGTTTCAATTTCTATATAAAATTAATTGAAGTGATATGTAAATTCATAAATATGTTGATACAAATATGATTAAATATATAAAATTTGGTATTCATATCAAAATTGATATTGATATGAATTTTTATATATCAATTTGAATTTTGGACTAGATATATTTAAATGACTTGTTATCAAATTTTTAATATTCATGTATAAAAAGTAAAATACAATTATCAAATTTAATGTTCATGGGCAGTTGTTAAGAAGGTCAACAATATGGAGCCTATGTATGATCTTTAATGGATAATAGACTTCGATGCCACTGGCGATGTTTTGTGAGGATCCCACTTAATCTCCTACATAAAATATGCTCTTTTTATGCTTTCCCCACTTTCTAGTATGAGGCTTTTGTTCTACATTGTTTTAGCCTGAAGCATAAGTACCTAGTCTATTAGACATTATATAATGTCTTTTTTTTTTTTTTTGCTCCCTTGGCCATATTTCCTTTGTAAGTTCCCATGTTGCATATATATATTTAAAGAACATTTATACTATTAATAATATTTTAGACTATTTACGGATATGTGTAGGATCATCATGGAAAAAATAGGCCCATAAGTCTTAAATTTTTTAGAAAAATCAGAGTTAGGCAACTTGACATAAAAATTTGAATAAGTTATCTATATTATTTCAAAAATATGTAAGAATAGAATCTATAGAAAATTGAATGTAGTTTCTAAACTACTAGGTTTTTTTTTTAAGAAAAAAGTTTATTTAGTCAAAATTTGAAATTTCAATGCAGTGGTACTTAAATTTTAGGGAAAAAAGAAGAAGTAGGTGTCTGCATGACCACCCTAACCACAATAAAATGATAATATTTTTTTATAATATTTTACATATAAGTATAGGACTCATGCCTCAATGTCATGCATTTTTTTTGTAAATTTTTTCCAAGTAAATAATTAATTATGAATTTTTTATTACAAATTTTTAAAAAATATAAAAACTTGTATGTCTAACCACCTTAACTTGGTCAAAACTTCATGAAATTCTTTTTTCTTTTTTTTTCATCCTATAGTATATGAAGCATATAATGTTACACATGTTTTGGATTCAAAAAATGTAATGTCATTTGAAATTTATAGATGTTTTTCAATTAGCTTGTCAATCAGAACTTTAGTCATAATTTGAATAGAAAATGAATAATAATTACTTATTAAATTCAAAGTAAAGCATAATTTATATCAGTCAAAAGCTGAGAATCTCTTTTAAAAACCCTTTTCATTTCATCAATTTTGGGTAAAAAAATAGTCGTCAACCACATACCCATCATATTGCCACTTTTTGGCCCATCATGATCCTGCACATACCCTTACCTTTTATCTTAAAAAAAAAAAAAATTATCAAATTTAATTTTCATTTTCAATTTCAAATTTGATATTACTTTTTTTAATTTTATAAATATAGTAATATATATTTTCATCTTTGTAGAAATATTATGCAATGGATATGAAATTCAATAGTTGTCTAAAATTTTATGTTCATACAAAATTTGATATCAATTTCTATTTTTTTATATTCACTAAAAATATATTCCAATCAATCAATTTTCATATACATTCATTATTAATATCCATATATCAAAACTATAGATGGCTAGAATTTGATGGTGAATAGAATTTGTATATTTTCCAATACATCTCCATAAGTTGAAGAACTAGATTTAGAGTTAATTAAGAGTTGCTAAATTTATTGTATCTGAATTTCAAACAATTTAATTAGATTTTTTTGAGAGAAAGTTTTATTATATTAGGTTTCCATTTTAAAGGAAAAATTATTTACAAAATATGTAAAATTTATAACACCAAATAGTTTACTTATAAAGACTACTCACTTCTAATATCTTTTATTATTTTTTGATAGACTTGGTATAATGAGTGTTAATTATTAATATACGTATTCTATCATGTTTATAAATTTTGAGAATGTATTTATTTTCAAACACTGCTTAAATGTAAAATGTTACAAAATGTATTGGTTTAAAGTAAAATATAGTTAAATTTAATATTTAATATTGTAATTATCCAATTCTGAATGGGATAATAATTTATTAAACATACAAAGAAATTTATTTTATACATTCCTAGGGTATGTGTTACATGAGAGAAAAAGGTAGAGTAGATTGACCAAGGCAGAGAAAGGCTTCATTTTCCCCAGTGAAGAGAGTAGTGGCTTAGGTGATAAGGGAGAATCACATGAAGTGTTAATTTCTTATAACCTAGCTACAAATTAATTGAATAATAAATTCATAGAATAAAATCAAACACTTTAGGTACCAACCCACTGAAAGGATTCCTACGAGGTTTCCTTACTTGTGATTAAAGGGGGTACACCACTAAGCAAATTCTTAGAAAGAAGGAAATGCAAATAATATAAAAATCTAGCTATGCAACCTCAGAAATGAAACTCAAAATTAGAATAATAAACTATGAGTAAATAGAGAAGTATTTCGAAGAATTAAGATGCTTGAAACAAGGTCTAGAATCCAAAAATTATGAATTTTTATGTGAACTAGGACTCTTATGCTAGGCTAGGTGATCTATTCCTAGTTTAAGGTTTCAGGCTAGATCCAAAATCTACAATTGGTAAACTAGGATCTATAGGAAAAGTCTAAAAATTGGTATACTAGGACTCATACACCCAAGGTGGTGATTAGTGCTAATACGAGGGTTTTTATGAAACTATGATATCCCCTTATGATATTTTGTATCCTCTCTCCTATCCAACCTCCATGTCTGAAACTTTGAATTTCAACTTGTAGGTGACTTTCCCTAGTGAAGAGAGTAGTGGCTCAGCTGATAAGGGAGAATCACATGAAGTGTTAAATTCTTATAACTCAGCTACAAATTAATTGCACAATAAATTCTTAGAATAGAATCAAAATAATTTATCTATCTAATTTAAAAGAATTAATACACTGGGTTAATTAACAACTAATAATAGTGCAAGCAAAAAAGACAATAAGAAAATCACAAATACATAATAATACAAAACTACGTAGGAAACCCCAATATGGAGAAAAACCTATAAATGTTGGATCTTCTATTTAGCCTAACAAAAAAATTTGTGTCAAAAATATAATGTAGGTTTGCTACAACAATGATACATATATAGCCTCACTAATTTACATCAACATGCAAGAGAAAATAAAAATTCCTTGCATAACTTGGATAACTCACACATAACATCACTCTTGGTCTTATCTCAACCTCACAATCCCTAACATATTCTAATAATGAATAAAAGGTTGATGTTGCTGAAAATCCAACTTGAGTTGCTTTATAGCAACTCCACACCCCACCTTTCAAACTAAAAAACAACACTCCATTTTAGCGATGAACATTCTCTACACAACACAAACCTATCTATGAAGAATAAAAACTTAGTCTTCATCAAGGCCTCGGTCAAGATTGAATCGTAGGAAATAGGGTACACCACCTTTTAGGAGATGGAGTACATGCACACACAAGGACGTGTCCTACTTAACTCTTAGTTCATTAAAGGAAACACTAGAGGTATCAACCCACTGAAAGGATTTCTACAAGGTTTCCTTAGGTGTGATTAAAGGGGGTTTACCACTAAGAAAATTATTAGAAAGAAGGAAATGCAAGTAATATGAAAATCTAGCTATGTAACCTAGGAAATGAAACTCAAAATTAGAATAATAAACTATGAGTAAATAGAGAAGTACCTCAAAGACTAAAGATGCTTGAAACAAGCTTTGGAATCTTAAAATTATGATTTTTTATGTGAACTAGGACTCATATGCCATGCTAGGCGATTTAGTCCCAATTTAGGGTTTCAGGCTAGATCTAGGATCTACAATTGGTAAACCATGATCTATAGGGAAAGTCTTAAAAGTGGTATATTCAGACTTATACAGCCAAGGTGGTGATTTAGTGATAGTACTAGCATTTTTTTGAAACTTTGATATCGTCTAGTGATCTTTTGTAGCTTCTCTCCTATCCAACCTCTGAGTCTAAGACTTTGAATTTCAACTTGTAGGTGACTTTCCCTAGCGAAGAGAGTAGTGGCTCAACTAATAAGGGAGAATCATATGAAGTGTTAATTTCTTATAACTTAGCTACAAACTAATTGCACAATAAATTCATAGAATAGAATCAAAATAATTTATCTATTCAATTTAAAACAATTAGTACACTAGGATAATTAGCAGGTAATAATAGAGGAATGAAAAATGACAATAATTGATTCACAAATACACAATAACAAAAAACTACCTAGGAAACCCCAGTATGGGGAAAGACCTATAAATGTTGGATCTTCTATTTTGCCTAACAAAAAATTTTCCTTCCAAAATATAATACAAGTTTTCTACAACAATGATACATATATAGCCTCGCTAATTTACATCAATGTGCAAGAGAAAAGAAAAATTCCTTGGTTAACTTAGCTAACTCACACATAACATAACTCTTGGTCTTATCTCAACCTCACAAATGTAGACATATTCTAATAATGAATAAAAAACTGATGTTGAAAATCCAAATTGAGTTGCTTTAAAGCGGCTCCACACTCCACCTTTCAAGCTACAAAAATAAATAGTCCCTCTTAGCGAGGAAGGTTCTCTACACAAAAAAAAAACTATCCATGAAGAATACAAACTTACTCTTAAACAATCCCTTAGCCAGGATTGAATCGTAGGAAATAGGGTACACCACCTTTTAGGAGATGGAGTACATGCACACACAAGGAGGTGTCCTATTTCACTCTTAGTTTGAACATGAAAGGAAACACTAGAGGTATCAACCCACTGAAAGGATTGCTACAAGGTTTCCTTAGGTGTGATTAAAGGGGGTTCACCACTATGAAAATTCTTAGAAAGAAGGAAATGAAAGTAATATGCAAATCTAGATATGTAACATAGGAAAGGAAAGTAGTGTCTCTGTTGCGGCTCTCCCAAAAGGTTTCTTTGCTTTTGAATTCTTGAACAGAGAAGACATGAAGGCAATTAGAAGTGGAGGACCACGGGTTATTGGGAAATCAACTCTTGCACTTAAGAAATGGTCTTCAAATTTAGATCTAACGGACTCCATCTTTGAGACTGTTCTAGTATGGGCCAGGCTTCATGGTCTTCCTTTGGAATACTAGAATGAGGATGTTTTTATGGGGATAGCTAGTTCCTTTTGGGAGCTACTATCGATTGATCCAATGATAGTAGCAAGAAAAATACTGGTGTTTGCTAGAATATGTGTGGGTGTTTCTATGGAAGCGGATCTTACATCCTCTATGGAGATACATTCGAAACTTGGCTCCTAGTCGTAGGCTATTGAGTTTGAGACCATCCCTTTTTCCTACTTCAACTACAGAAAATTTGGCCATTGGGCGAAGCAATGCCCCCTTAAGGCAGTAAAATAAATGGAAAACCCTAAAATGTCCTCAAAAGTGGTATGGAAAAGGAAGCAAGAGGAAAAATTAGCAACAACATCAGTGAGAAAGATTGTTATTTCTCTTGATAATTTTTTGGGTGATGATGGAAATGAAGGCTCCGTCGTCGGGATCCCCCATGTTTTGGTCCTGGAGATTAACTCTGATTCCCAAGACAAAGAGGAAAGTATGGAATGTGATGTTGGGAACTTAGCTCTAAGCAAGGCAGCTGATTCTCTTTCCGCCATCCAGATCCCCCATGTTTTGGTCTCAAAGATTAACTCTGATTCTTAGGACAAAGAGGAAAGTTTCGAATGTGATGTTGGGAACTTAGCCCTAAGCAAGGTGGCTGATTCTCTTGCCCTAGTGATGAGCCCCATTGGTCGGGACCCTGTGACGCCAGGGTTGGACGATATTCCTATTCAGGGTCTTTCTCTAGAGGTAGGTATTCCTTTGATTGTGTCCCCACTTCGGGAAAATAACCCAGTAGTTGAATCCTACTCGGATGTGGCTCCTATTGAAGTAGTTAAAGACACTTACTCAGACTCTAGCTAGGTAAGCTTTCTCGAAAGAAGTAGTTCCTCGCCTTGTGTGAAAGGGCTCATGGATACTCTCCCATGGGATAAAAAATTCTTCTCTGAAAAAGAATGGGAATCCAGTAAAGAATTAGATAGTCAAGATGATACAGATAGAGAAGAGACGCTATCCAAGAAAAAGAAGAAAAAAGGGAAAATCAAAATCACCCCTTGTGGTATCTCGACAAGATTGAGAGAAAAAGCGGACTGTGGGGCAATTTCCTTGGCCAGAGGAAGAAGACCTAAAAGTTAGATAAGAGAGCACAATAACTTTCAAGATATTGTGGATGGCTTCCAAAAAACCATCCCTGAGATCCTTCTCTCTCATAAATTATCATGAAGATAATGTCCTAGAACATCAGGGGACTTAATAACCCCCACAAGTAGGATATTTTACACAATTTTTCCTAGGACCAAAAGCCTGATATTCTCCTCATTCAGGAAACTAAAATGCTAAGTGAAAAGTTGGAAAAGATTTCTCTGTTTCAGCACTGTTCTAATCAAGGAAGCGATTCTGTTGGTGCCTCTGGTGGGGTAGTGACTTTTTGGAAGTGGAAGATTATAAGAGGTGATCCAATTTTTTCTCATCCTAATCATGTTGCCACTAGATTTACTCATATAAGGGACAACTTCAGCTGGATCCAGTCTAATATTTATGCTCCTAACTGTAAAAAAGCTTAGAAGGTTTTTTTGAAAGAGTTGGCTACTTTTCAGAATATCTCTCAAAATGACCCCTGGGTTGTAATGGGAGATTTTAATTCCCCTCTCCTTAAGGGTGAAAAGTTTGGTGGTTCTCAGATCAATGAAGAAAGAAAAGAGGATCTTCTTGAATTCATCAACAATCAGGCTTTGATTGACCTGGACCTGCAAGGGAGCTCTTATACGCGGTTGAATCGAAGAGTTATGTCTGATCTAATCTAGGTAAGACTTGATAGAACCTTTGTTTCTGATGTATGGCTCTTAAATTATTGTTGTTCTCTGAAGACCCTCCCTAGGATTGGATCTAACCATTTTCCTATTAGTTTTGTTGTTGACCACTTAAAGATTAAGAGGAATACTCCTTTTCATTTTGAGAAGATGTGGCTTTCACATCCCCTCCTTCGAGAGGAAATAAGGAAATAGTGGAATATTACTATAAAGGGCACTGCCTTATTTAGAGTCACCAAAAAATTAAGAGAAGTTAAAATGAATCTCAGAAAGTGGAAAAAAGAGTCTTTTGGCAACATCTTTCAAATCAAATCTGATATTCAGTTTAGGCTTTTTGAAATCCA
The DNA here is from genome assembly GCA_007258455.2 of Sequoia sempervirens. Classification (NCBI taxonomy): domain Eukaryota; kingdom Viridiplantae; phylum Streptophyta; class Pinopsida; order Cupressales; family Cupressaceae; genus Sequoia; species Sequoia sempervirens. The sequence continues at coordinate 24,140,001 of VDFB02075321.1, read as the reverse complement.
AAACAAAATTCATAAGGAAGGCTACCCAAACAAAACTAAGGAGAAGGAGAATGAGATTCTCACAAAACTTCATGAGATAATTGCTAAAGAAGAGGAATTTTGGAGACAAAGGTCCAGAACTCTTTGGTTAAAGGCTAGAGACAAAAACACCAGATATTTTCATCTTTCAGCTTCTAAACACAGAGCAGCTAATAAAATTTATGTGATTGTTGTTAATGGAAAAAATTATGAAGAGGAAGAGGACATTAGAAGGGAGGTTGTCCTATTCTTTACGAACCTTTGTCTAAAAAGATGGAATTAACTTGGAGGATCAAAATCAATTATTGGAGGCTATCCCCAGGATTGTTAACTCTAGAGACAATGAAATGCTAACTGCTATACCCACTAGCGAGGAAATTAAAAAAGTTGTTTTCTCTTTTGAAGGAAGCAAAGCGCCTGGTCCTGATGGCTTCCCTTTACTTTTTTCCATTGGTTTTGGGATATTGTTGGGGAGGATGTTGAGAAGGTGGTGAAAGAGTTCTTCCATTCTAGAAACCTTTTGAAGGAGTTAAATGCCACTTTCTTGGTTCTTATCTCCAAAAAACCTAGAGTGTAGGATTTTGAAGGGTTCAGACCTATCAACCTCTATAACTCTTTCTATAAAATTATTTCAAAGGTTCTTACCTCTAGGCTACTTCTCATTCTGGCCACTATTATTGCTCCTCAATAGAATGGTTTTGTGCTTGGAAGACAAATTCTTGACTCCATTGTCCATGCTCATGAGAATATTCACTCCCTCTCAGTTTCTAAATCAGAAGGATTTCTTCTAAAGCTTGACATATCAAAGGCTTATGACAGGGTGGATAGGAACTTTCTATTTAAAATCTTAAAATCTTTTGGGTTTAATGAAAGGGTCTTGCAGCTGATTGAACAACTCATTACTTCTGCTTCTGTGGCGGTTCTGATTAATGGGAGCCCTTCCACCTTTTTCCGTAGTTCTAGAGGGTTAAGATCTAGGGAGATCCCATTTCTCCTATCCTCTTCATGATTATGGGTGAGATTTTTGGTAGGAATATGAGTAAATTGATTGCTCAAAGATCTATTGTGGGGCTCAAACTGTCTTCAAGCAATTTGATTTGCTCTCACCAATAGTTTGTGGATGACACTTTGCTAATCGGTAGATCTGCTATATCAGAAGCTAAAGAGATGAAGAAAATTTTTGATACCTATGGAGGAGCTTCTGGTCAGATGATAAATAACCAAAAAATCTCACTGTATTTCTTTAACACACCTTTGCACAGATAGAGGAAGATAGCTGGAATTCTTGGTTGCAAGATAAAGTCCCTTCCTGCTACTTATTTGGGATTACCTCTATGCTTAAAACCTTTGGATTCTTTCAAGATCTTTCTGGTTGATAGGTTTGGGAAAAAAAATCTGGCTAGAAAGGAGCTCGCCTAAGCCAAGCCAGAAAACTATAGCTTCTTAAAGCCTCCTTGCAGAATCTCCATATCTATGCTCTTAGTCTTTACAAAATCCCAACCAAATATGTTGAAACCATTGAAAAGATTCAAAAGAGATTCCTTTGGTTAGGAGTTGAAGAAAGAAAAAGAATTCCTCTTATTGGTTGGGACCTGGTTTGTAGATCAAAAAAGGATGGAGGCCTTGGGCTAAGAAAAATCAGACTGCTAAAAAATTCACTCCTAGCTAAATAGATATGGAGACTATTCTTCTCCTTTGGGGAATGGAGTGAAATAATTAAAACCAAGTATTTGCAGAATAACAATTCCCTCAAGGATCTTATTGAGAATCCTTATCTCTCGAAAGGATCAAGTTGTTGGAACTATATGATTGATGGGATTAAGGTTGTGAAATTGGGATTGAAATGGCAGGTTTGCAATGGTAACCAGATTAGATTTTGGGATGACTGTTGGTTGCAAAATGAACCTCTATCTCAGGATGGGAATCTTAGTAGATGCGCTAAGTTTTGCAAAGATACTTTTAGCCTCTTTGTAAAATATTATTGGTGTGATGGTAAGTGGATCAATCTCCCCTAGATAAACCCTACTTTAGTCTCTGTTTACTCCTCTTTGAATGTTATCAGACTTTTCCTGAATCAGGAGGACAGTCTTATTTGGAAGTATGATCCTTCTAGGTTCTTTTCTATCTCTTCCACTTTTTCCCTACTTTCACATGCTCTTAATCCCCCCCTCTATGGTCGCATGCTTGGACTAAGCATCTCTTACCTAAGGTTAACATCTTTTTTTGGTCCTTGCTACAAAATAAAGTGCTAACTGTGGATAATCTTTGCAAAAGAGGTTTTCTACTCCCTAATAGATGCTACCTCTATAAAAGCGACACCAAATCAGTTAACCACCTCTTTATCCACTATCCTTTCTCCTCTTTAGTTTGGGACAAGCTTTTGAAATGCTTTCATTTTTCATGGATCCCCTTGGAGTCGGTTGAAGACTTTTTTGTTCAATGGAAAGCCCCTTCTCTCAACCCCTTTATAAAAAAACTATGGGATTTCTCGTTCCCCCATGTGGCTTGGGGAATTTGGAAAGAGAGAAACAATAGGATCTTTAGGGATAAGGAGTTTTCAGAGGAAATTATGTTTGAAAGAATTCTTAGGATGATTAAAGAAAACTTCTATGTTGTTCCCTTCAGGGAGGACAAGTTTGAGGCCATGGTTTGCTCTCCTTATGACAGCATGATTGCTAGGGAATGGAGAATTAAATGGGATATTTCCAATGCTCCTAATCTAGCCAAAAAGTCCAGGGAGGGAGTTTGTTGGAGTTTTCCTATGGATGATTGGGCCAAAGCCAACTTCGATGGCACGACCAAAGGAAATTCGGGGAAGGCTAGGTGTGGTGGGGTCCTAAGGGACTCAACAAGTAACTTTATGGGATCCGTTGCCACCCCTTTGGGGGTCCAAATTAATCACATGGTGGAAGTGATGGGTGCTTATTACATAATCAACCTTGTAGTGGAAATTAAATGTAAAAATTTATGGCTTGAAGGTGATTCAAAAAATATAATAGATAGCCCTTGTGGTAGGTCCCAGCCTGCATGGTCAATTAAAAACTGGATTGAAGATGCTAAGGTTTTACTTAGTAAGTTCGACAAAATAAAAATTGTAGACACCTAAAAATAACTTAGGCCTACAAGCTTCATTTTTACCACTTTCGTCGTAGCCTAATTGTGACATTTAATTATGTCCTTGGTTCACATTTGACTATTGATTAAATAATTCATAATTATTTAATTAATTTGCATCCTTTTATTCTTCATGATTATTAAATAAATAAATTTTATTTATTTATTAAATACGTCACTAACTGGCTAAGTCGTCCCTTAATTAAATAAATTTCTTAATTTATTTAATTGCACTTCGTCATTTATTTCTTCTTGATTATTAAATAAATAAATTTTATTTATTTATTTAATATGTCACTAATTGTCTTAATTGAATAAATTGATTAATTTATTTAATTAATTAATCTTATCTCCTAAATTAACTAATTAAAATTAATTATTTAATTGCTAATTTCATATTCTTCTCATTTTAAATAAATTAAATTATTTAAAATGTCATGTCAATCTTAACTGTCAGTCCTTTTTGATAAATAATCTAAAAAGATTATTTATTATCTCTCAAAATCCATAATTTGAATTATCTTAATTCAAATTAGTAAATAATCTTCTAAAAATCAAGCAATAGGGCAGATTCTTGATTTTCCGAATCTTATCTTCAGTCTGAATCTTATCTCTTTGATTTTTCAAATTTGGAAAATCAGGCAATCTTATCTTCTTGATTTTTCAAAAATCTTTATTTTTCTAATTAATTGTCTCATTTATTCTCCACCGTCGATCTGATTTTATTCAGACCGTTTGATTAATGATTTTTCCCTAACCTTAATTAGGGATTCTCAGGTTTAATATGGATCATTCATTTTAGGGTCTCTTCATTAATTTATCTTGTTCGTCCATTTGAAATGGCATTTTCTATAAAATTCCATCTTCTTCTCTTTTTTCGAAGACACACATGCTGACATTTTGCGTAATTACTATAGGTATTTATTTACTTTCACATATTCATGGTCATAGGCAATTTTAGTATTTCAATATTGACATTTTTTTTAGACATAGACATGGTCATAGGCATAGGCATTTAGATTTTGAGTAAATCCTTCAAAACTTGCTTTAGGCTCATCATTTGTCATAGTTGCTCATACACGAATCTGAGGGCAACATTTTACTACAAGCTAGGAGGTGTAATGAAGGTGAAGCATGGAAGAGGAAGACTTATGGTAATATCGTTCCTTTTGTTTTCATCATTTTTCCTTTGTACTTCGTTATTTCAATGGATATTGATGTTATTGATGTAACTTTGTGCTTGTGGATAAAAGTTTCTATGTGTAGTTTGTCATTGTGGTTGGTTTTATGTGATGAGTAGTCTTGATCCAAGAAGGTGATGTGGTGCGGCATGGTGAGATATCCCACCATAGTTTCAAATTGATTGACATCGATGTCCTTAGGGACCGACGACTCTAGGAGAGTTTTGTCTAGGATTTATTTGTGTGCAGGAGAGATACCAAGCAACTCAAGGATAGATATTTGCGTGGGATTCTTTCCTAGTTGGTCAATGAGGTTGAACTGACTTTTGGGTTTCCACTGTTGTGGGGTTGAGACAGGTTTTGGCTGTTTAGCCGATGTAGTAGGTTGTGATTGTTTAGTGGATGGGCCCGGTATAGTGATTTTGGTTTGTCTAGGGAGAGGTGGACCAGCTATAGTGACCTTGCCACTGCGAGTAGTAGCATTACACTAGGGTGCTCTCTTGACTATAATGGTATTGATGTATTCATCTTTGGTTTGGACATTGTTTATCATAGGTCCACCAGAATAGTCATACTTGACTCGGGCAAAGTTAGCTTGATTCTGCGGACCTGAAGTGGATGCATTATGAGAACCATGATCCTGTAGTGGATTCTTGTGGATAGTATGATCTGCATTGGAGGTAAATTGTGATCCACTTACTTCAATGGTGTGATTTTTGATAAGGTCTTGTATGATGTTTTTCAATTGTCGACAGTTAGAGGTTGTATGCCCTTTGGCTCGATGGTTTTCACAAAGTGCATTTTCATTCAACCATGCTAGTTTGAATTGTCCTGGGTCATATGGTTTTATTTCTGAAAGTGTGATGACCCCATGCTGGATGCATTTCTTAAGGACTTCTTCAATGGGCTCACCTAAATGGGTGTATGTGCGACCCCTAGGAAATTGTCTCATTTGATGATATTGTCCCTGACTAGTTTGACCACTTTGGTTGTTTGAAAAAGTATTGGGAGGAGGTGTCAATGTCGTTGTTGGTTTGTTTTGTTGTTGAACCCCTTTCAGGGCCAATACGGGACCTATAGTGTTTGCAGTCTTGGCATCAACAACACTGGCATTTGTAACATGCTTATTCTTGACCCAATATTTGTTTTTGTCAGCGGGTGGGTTGGTGTTTGTGTTTTTGGAACCATATCTCAGTTCTCCCTTTGCGATAAGGGCTTTCTCAATTTGGACTCCTTTTTCAACCAATTCTGTGAAGTTTGTGCAACAATGTATTTGTAATGTGAATTTTAGGGGTCCCAAAAGTGTTTGGACAGACATGTCAACTTTTTCCCTTTTAGGAATGTCAATGTGACATCGACTAGCAAGGCTTCTCCATTTTTGAAAGAATGGAATAAATGTCTCACCAGAATCTTCTTGCATGAGATTGCACAAGCTAGTGATAGAGGTATCCATGTCAATGTTGTACGCGTAATTTCTTATGAATTTTCATTTGAGTTCATCCCATGTCTAGATATCTTTTTGCATTGAAAACCATTCAAGGGCTTGACCCGCCAAACTTTTGGAGAAAAATATCATCAAGTATGTTGTTTCGTAGGTGATATCCATATAGTTGGTTGCGAATTCGTGAACATGTTCAATGGGATTTGTCTTGCCTCTATATTTTGTGAAGTTGGGTGACACGTATCTTGGTGGAAATGCAGGCATATGTAAGTTCATGTCGAACAGGTATACATCCAGGTCATATGATATTTCTAATTTCCTAATTGAAATGTACATGTTTTGCATAGTTTTCTCCATATCCCTCATTCTTGCATTGAGTTCATCTATGGTAGGGTCATTTACATTTCCATATGTTGGATTTCCTAGTACACCATGTGTTCCTATCTGGTGTGCGTGAATGTTGGCGTATTGTGGCGGTACAAATTGTTGCGGTACGTACGATGTGTGTTGTTTGTATTGGAAGTTATGATTTGGTGCCTGTTGATGAGTATGTTGGTATGTGTCCCCTAGCCATGTGGGTTGTTACTTGGGGGATGTTGTGACCATGAATGTTATGGTGTATCGATGATGTCATGGGTTGTGTTATTTGGCCACCTTGTGTAAATTGCTAGTTTTGTACAAGGGGGACGTTTGTGTTTGTACCTTGGGAGGCAATGACATTTGACTGTGTTGTCATGTTGATGTTTTGTTGTTTTCCTTTGATAAAGGTACGTCCTGTGGCTCCTCCCGAAGGATTTTGTGAAATACTATTGAACGGATTTGTCGAAGTTGTGTTCATGGTAGTAGATGTAGTTGTCAAATGGGGATTGTGGTGACTTGATGATGCCCCTGTGGTATATACTGTCGTAGTAAAAAGAGGATTGGAATAATTTTCCCATATTGGCGAGGAGCCAAGAGTGGTTCCATCCGATTGGATTAGTGTTGTGGATGTTGTGGGTATTGTGGATGATTGTAATCCCCCAATAGATGTGGTATTCATTGTGTTGGAAATGTTTGGAATGTTTGGAGTGGTATTTATTGTCGTTGTGGTCCCAAAGGAAGAATTGCTCATAGTATTTAAAAGTTGACCACTACGTGACATGTTATGTGCATTGTTGGCATTGGGGTCATGAAGTGTCAAATTTATTGTGTTAACGTCAAATCCTTGTGGTAACTTAACTCCTTCACTCAAGAGCATAGCTATGAATCTGTCTCTGTCCTGACGAGCTATTGCAAGCTGATAGGCCTCTGGGTTTTGTGTCAATGCCTCTATGTTTTCCTGAAGTAGTTGAACATTTTCATCTCTTCGCAAGTAGAGTTTGAATGTACTGTTTGATGAAGATTGTGTTGTCACTGGAGGTCGATTGTCCAAATTGGAAAATGGATTGTACAAGGTCCAGTTTGAGTCATGTGGAGGATTGTCGACAAAAAATGGGGGGTCTTGACTAAAGTTTTCCATTTGTCTCTTTTGTTTTTGAAGTCTGGTTTCAACCATAAATGAGATTGCGCAAATGGGAATGACGACTAAATGCAAGTATGACAGTATGTGGAGTTTAAGTTCAAAATGACGCCTAGAATGACTAATGTTTTGGATTTTCGCCAATAAGGTATGCAATGTGTATGCAATGTAATACAAGGTTATCTAAGCACTTCTAAGCTCAAACTTTGTTTTTGATTTTGACTACTAAGGGACTTTGTTGGAAATGACAAGTTGACAAGGTCTAAATGATGAGTGAGTCTTCCTAACTAGACTTTTGATTTGGAAGAATCTCACAAAAGAGGTTAATGACTAAACAAAAAGAGGTTTGATGACTTAGTCCAAGAGGTTCTAATTTTGAAAACAATGACTTTGCAAAGTGTGCTTAAGATTTGCCTAATCCTAAGTATGCAAGTATGAACCTAGGGACAACATAATGTTGAATGTATGAAACTGAAATGAATGAGGTATGAAACCTATGGTGACTAATGCAAGCTAATAGACAAGACTTTGAGCAATATCAAGTTTGGTTTTTGATAGAATCTTCTTGATGACAGTGCTTGACAAATGGTTGACAATTTGAAGACCTCAGGTTTCGACTGTGAAGTTTAAAATTTTGACAAGCAGATGCATCATAGTTTAGCAAATGTGTCTTAGCAAATGCAGTTCTGTATTTCAATTGCGTCTTAGAATATCATTTGCATCACAAAATTTTGTGAATGTGTCACAACATGGCGATTGCGACACGATATTACAATTGTGACATTCAACAAAGCAATTGCATTGCAAAATATCGATTGCGGCTTTTCAACGGTCATATGCGACTCTATAAGTCACTTGCGTCCCACGAATTGTCAAGTGTGGCTCAAAACACCGGTGCAACCGATTTTGTCTTGGCACTTGTGTCGCGACGCATCAAATGTGTCGAGTGTGATGGCAATTGCAGCTTACGTGAACGCATATGCATCGCGGCACAAGCGTTGACTACCCTAGAAAGCATTAAATGACATGCAAAATGATAAAATGACAAAGTGAGTTTAAGGTACATACCGTCGGCTCTGAGCCCTCTGGCCATCTGAAGGTCCTCATGATCTCTCCACGGTGCTTTGACACTAGAATAACCATCCTCACTACTGCACCTTTCGCTCTGAGCTCTCAAGTTTCGCAAGGTAAATAGTAAAAGTAAATTCACTTTTACCCCTTTGTCAACCTATTTATAAGGTCAAAATGACATTTTTCAAACAAAGTCAATACTGGAGGCTTATTTGAACACGTTTGACTTCCTCATAAGTTGCTTTAAACATGTCAGAATCTAGAACTGACTGTGCCGTTGTTTTTCTGGTCATCAAATTGATTTATTGGGACCCTTTGCAAATTTTTCTGGTGTGGACTCAAAATTTGAAAATTTCCCGAGGGCGCAATGATACTCCGTACTCTTGCTGGGGCATATTCTTGGCTTATTTTCTTTGTCACAATGCGACAAGCAACATTATGACAAAGAGGGGCATAATGTAGACACCTAAAAATGATCTAGGCCTGCAAGCTTCATTTTTACCACTTTCGACCTAGCCTAATTGTGACATTTAATTATGTCCTTGGTTCACATTCGACTATTGATTAAATAATTCATAATTATTTAATTAATTTGCATCCTCTTATTCTTCATGATTATTAAATAAATAAATTTTATTTATTTATTTAATATGTCACCAATTGTCTTAATTAAATAAATTGATTAATTTATTTAATTAATTAATCTTATCTCCTAAATTAAATAATTAAAATTAATTATTAAATTGCTAATTTCATATTCTTCTCATTTTAAATAAATTAAATTATTGAAAATGTCATGTCAATCTTAACTGTCAGTCCTTTTTGATAAATAATCTGAAAAGATTATTTATTATCTCTCAAAATCCATAATTTGAATTATCTTAATTCAAATTAGTAAATAATCTTCCAAAAATCAAGCAATAGGGAAAATTCTTGATTTTCTAAATCTTATCTTCAGTCTGAATCTTATCTCTTTGATTTTTCGAATCTGGAAAATCAGGTAATCTTATCTTCTTGAGTTTTTGAAAATATTTATTTTTCTAATTAATTGTCTCATTTATTCTCCACCGTCAATCTGATTTTCTTCTGACCATGTGATTAATGATTTTTCCCTAACCTTAATTAGGGATTCACAGGTTTAATCTAGATTATTCATTTTAGGGTCTCTTCTTTAATTTATCTCGTCCGTCCATTCGAAATGGCCTTTTCTATAAAATGTCATCTTCTTCTCTTTTTTCGAAGACACACATGCTAACATTTTGCGTAATTACTATAGGCATTTATTTACTTTCACATATTCATGGTCATAGGCAATTTTAGTATTTTAATATTGACATTTGTTTTAGACATAGACATGGTCATAGGCATAGCCATTTAGATTTTGAGTAAATACTTCAAAAATTGCTTTAGGCTCATCATTTGTCATAGTTGCTCATACACAAATCTGAGGGAAACATTTTACTGCAAGCTAGGAGGTGTAATGAAGGTGAAGCATGGAAGAGGAAGACTTATGGTAATAGTGTTCCTTTTGTTTTCATCATTTTTCCTTTGTACTTCATTATTTCAATGGATATTGATGTTATTGATTTAACATACTAACAATCTGATTTTTCCCTTGATTACAAAAATCACTCATGCTTACTGTGAGGTGAATCCTGTTTCAAATTTTTTTGCTAATGAGGGAGTTAAGAGTGATAAAATCCTCATGTGGCACAAAAATATTGACCTCCATTCTGATGTTCAAGCTTTAATGGCACTCGATGTGGTGAATGGAAAAGTGGTGGCTTCTTGTAATAATGAGGAAGGTATGAGTCATGAATAACAAAATAAGTAGACAATATGGGGTCATGAGTATCCACCAGAGTAATTATTTACCATGGCACACTTTGTGGGTCCTACGAAGCAAAGGAACTATCTGGAATAGGCTCTCCATTTGCAACAGTATTCACACCGAGATCTCAAAAATTGGTGGGGAACGGAAGAGGGTCAAACCTACCAGTTTTGAGTCACACACCAAGAACACTAAAGTGTGGAGCAAAATAGGAAGTGGTGGCTTACTTTCGTTCATCGAGAAACTCCATGGCCCTCAAGAGGAGATTATTGATTTCTTTGAGAAAAATTGGAACAATGGGGAGGTTCTCCTCTTTGGGAGGAAAGTTTAGATTGATGAAGCTTTGATAGTGGAGGTTACTGGTATCCCGATTGAAGAGCATAATTTTTTTAAAGATAGGAAATTCTCTGATGAAGTTGTGATGAGGTTCCCTAAGACCAAAACGAAGAAACAAAAACTTGTCAAGGTGTCAAACAGTTACTATGAAGTGGACACCATAAAAGCTTTATGGAGAAAAGTGCTAAGGGTTATCATGGAGTACATCACTCTTGACGACCGCTTCACTAGGGTTTATGGATATCTCTTCATGCTACTCAATTACTTACGACATAAGGTGCATGTTTCCATCCCTTTCTTTTTGCTCTGTTCCCTAAGAAATAGCTTTTCTGACCACAGTAGGAGCCCTAAAAGATACCTGATTCTTCACACAGGTCTTTTAAGGCTCATTTATGAGCACTTTCAGAATATGCCTGCCCTCTCAAACCCTATAGCCCCTTTGGAGCCTAATGAGGATGATACTGAGCCTTGTATATCTGGGACTAAAGTTTCTTCTAGCCATGTCAAGCTCTCCTGACTTCCCCTGCCCCCCTTCTGCCTCTAGCTGCTCCCCCTAGCCTTCTAGTGCCTACTCTGTTCCTGCTCCTAGCCGCACAAACCCTAATGCTAAATTAGCAAGCTCTAGTTCTTTAGCTAACAAGTTAGTTTCCTATCCTGATGACTCTCCTATTATTTTTGCTAAAGCGGCTGAGGTCAATCTTGAGGATCCGCACTTCCCTCAGAATATTCAAAAGGAGAACTGTAACCCTCCTAGAGGTGCGGAGTCAGTAAATTTTGGGGTCAATTATTATAGTGACCCCCCTTTTGACTTCGTTGGAACTACCAAGAGATGTTCTAAGGACCAATTTATTTCTGCCAAATGGTTATTTTATGAAATTAGTGAGTTAAAGACCAAAAATATGTCTCTTCATAGTAAGTTGGGGGAAATTGAAGCCAAAGTTGTGGGGCTAATACAAATTCAAGTGGAGAAGAATACCTTTGCGAAGGATAGCATACAAAAGGACATCACTGTTGAAAATGATCTTGATAAAATTAAAGGAACCATGAAAAAAATTGTTGATCAGAACTGCAGAATAGCCAAACATAATTCTTTAATCATCAAAGACATGACCAAAAGAATGGAGAAAACCAAGAACAAAGCTCTGATTGTCAACCTTGATAAGGAGAAAGACCAAGATAAGGACGCGGGGATCTCTAGGCGGACTAGATCAAGTATGAAAAGAAAAGCCCTGACTACCCCAAATATGACTCAAATTTTCATGGAGGGGGTCCAGGATATGGTGGACCTAGAAGAGGTTGCTGACGAGTTTCTGAAGACTATGGATTAGCTGTGGCTGGGCCCAGTTTTGTCTATTTTACGACCATCTGATGGCTTTTTTGTGGCTGTCTATTTTAGCTAGTTTTTATCTCTCTGACAGCCTTTTTGTCTTTCAGACCTCTGTTTTGGTCTTTGCTTGTAATGTTACTTTGTGGTTTCGGGTCCCTATAAAACTTGTTTATCCCTTTTATCAAAAACATAAGAAATGAAACTAAAAATTAGAATAATAAACCTAGTAACCAAAGAAGTACCTGGAAGACTTAAGATGCTCGAAATAATGTTTGCAATCCCAAAATTATGAATTTTGATGTGAACTAGGACTCATATTCTAGGCTAGGCAATTTAGTCCCAATTTAGGGTTGCAAGTTGGATCCAGAATCTACAACTGGTAAACCATGATCTATAGGAAAAGTCTAAATATTGGTATACTAGGACTCATAGATCGAAGGTGGTGATTTATTCCTATTACCAATGTTTTTTTGGAACTTTGAAATCCTCTAGTGATATTCTGTAGCTTATCTCCTATCTAATCTCTGAGTCTGAAACTTTGAATTTCAGCTTGTATGTGAGTTTTTGTGAAGATGACAACTTCTTGATAACTGTGACAACATTTTTCAATCTTGCAACTTTACACTTTGTCTTCAAAGGATCTTCAAGCTCCAAAACACCTAGATCTACAATCACACACGTAGAGGAGAGAAAAATGCTCATTATATAGGGTATAGGGGTTTTCCATGGTCAAACTCCATTTTGGTAATCAAACCTTAATGAGAAATCAAGCATGAATGAAATGAAACATGAAACATGAGATGAAACAATAGAACCTTGTTGGAAACCTTATAGATCTACAAAAAAGCATGAATTAGCCTTAATGGATGTAAATATCTATCATGATTCTTGATGAAAGATGATGCGTTTGATTACTTGAATTGATCTTGAACAATAAATCAAAACATTAGCTCAAAACTACATGCACGATGCATCAATCCTTTGCCATGATAATGAATCTTGAGTGTTGCAAAAATATTCTAAAACTCTGCCCATGAATGCCATAGAAATGGTCTTGAATGCTCTTGTGAAAGTACTCTTGATTTCATATCAAATTATAGGTTGATAGATGTTGAAATAATGAAATAACCTTGTATTTATACTAGTTGATGCCAATTTTCTTGAAATTACAACACTACAAGCTGACATCATATCTAGAAGAATAAATTCCTACCATGAATTGAATTCAAAATAGGTCTTGGCTAAAGCGAGACCCATACACTAGTTGGAGCGAGACCCATATGCTAGTTGGGGTGTATGAGTCCTAATGGCTAAAAAGTAGGACACAGATTTCTAGGAGTGTCTTGTTCAATGTGTAACTTGAAATCAGGTCCCATGACCTAAGTGGGAATCATATGCCCAAGGTGGTGCATGAGCCCTAGATCACTAGATCTAGAAAACATGACCCGAAACATTGAATTATGATTGATAATTTAATAAATATTGGGAATATCCTCAAAGAAATGCATTAAATAGACCTTGTGGGTGCAAAATGGGACAAAATAAGGCATAAAGAAGCAAAATTTTAGTAAGGAGGGCCCAAAAAAAGTGTGAAAATGTAGAGGGATACGTATTAGTACACTACATTTAGCCACCACTTTACAAGATGAGGAACTTGCTTCAAACTCACAGTAAAGTAGACACTCAAGAGGTGTCCAAGTGCACCAATATAGATGTTATAGACTAATAGAGATCAAGGGGGTGCTCAATCACCCAGGATCCAAGATCCTACATCAAACCAACACAATCACAAAGGGATGCACACAAGGTGTATAATATGTAGCATCAAGATACACACACTGTAAGATAGCATTTAGTTTCCACTAAGGGTTTTAGGACCTATGGAAACAAGCTTCATATACTCCACATTGAAGGATTCCCTAGAGATCTCAATGATCAAATGATGATAATGGGAAATATAGATCTGCTAAGGGACCATCCTAGGGTATGTTTAGAGATTCATTAAGGTTGAAGAAGGGGTTCACCACCAAGTTTAAACTTGGAAAAGACAATGACATGCAACATGAAATGCAAAACCCTAATATGATGCAAAATTTAACTAAATGACTTAAAAATGCATATAAAATAGAATAACAAACTATGAAATGAAATGTGTGCACCTTGGAATATGAAGATGACTAGAAGGAGTCCTAAAATGCTATAAATTCTAATTTTTTTGGCCTAGTGGGACTCATTCTCCATTCTCGATGAATTAGTCCTAGTTCTAGATTTTTGAATAGGTTTCAAACAAAAGGGTATTTGAATCTATAAAAAATTTTGAAAAAAAACTATAATGGGATTCATTTTCCACTCATGGTGAATTAGTCTAGTTTGGATTTTCTAAAACTTCAAAGTCCGAATCTGGTCTTCATTGTCTAATTTTTCTATTTTCCTTTTTTTTTAGATCCGAAACATTGATTTTTGGGACTGTAAGTGACCTTTTAGTGAGGATAATGAGCTTGCACATGGGGAGACAAATCCAACAAGCTTGTAACCTAATCTTAAATTATATTTCAAGCTCCAAGAAACCTAGATCTACAATCACACATCTAAGGAGAAAAAATCTTGTTGATTGTTAGTGAATAGGGGTTTGCCTTGGTCAAACACCTTTTAGGTAATTAAAGAAAATGATGAAATAATGAAACAAGGAAATGAAAAATGAAACATAGGATATGAAATATGAACAATGATACCTTGAATGATGTCTTGTAAATTATTTCTTGTAAGTCTGAAACTCAACATGAAATGGCCGTGAAGGATGTAGATCTTGATCTTGACAATAGGTGTAGAACTATGCTTGATCTTGGATCTTCAATGCTACATAACAACACTAGTTCAATAGCATGCTTGATGCTTGATATGCTTGACATGATGATGGATCTTCAATTGTTGCAATAATTGGTGAAGATTTTTGCCCTTAAATACCTTAGAAATGATCTTGAATAATATCTTGATGATCTTGTAAAGTCTTGAAATGCTTAACTCTTTCTTTCTTGACTTGATATCATGTAGGCTGATGTGAAATAATGATTTAAGAGCTCATTTATATACAAAATCCACTTAGATGATTCTTTATTTGATCCCAAAGATTGAAATAGAAGAAATTTGAACTTAAAACCAAATTTTCCCACTTAAAACCTAGAAACTAGGCCAAATGGGACTCATTCACCATCTATGGCAAAGGGTATGTGCAAGATCATGATGGGCCAAAAAGTGGCGATATGATGGGTATGTGGTTGATGAATTTTTTTAACCCAAAAATGATGAAATGAAAAATAGTTTTTAAAGGATATTCTCAGATTTCCACCAATATAAATTATGATTTACTTTGAATTTAATAAGTAATTATTATTTATTTTCTATTCAAATTATGACTAAAGTCCTGATTGATAGACTGATTGAAAAATATCTATAGCTTTGAAATGGCATCACATCTTTTCAATCCAAAATAGGTGTCACTTTCTATGCTTCGCATACTATAGCATTAAAAAAGGGAAAAATCAATTTCATGAAGTTTTGACCAAGTTAAGGTGGTCAGACATATGATTTTTTTATATTTTTTAAAAGTTGTAAGAAAAAAATCATAATTAATTATTTACTTGGAAAAAAATTGCAAAAAAATATGCATCACATTAGGATATTAGTCCTCTACTTATATCTAATATCTTCTAAAAAAATAGTATCATTTTATTGTGGTTAGGGTTGTCAGTAGACACCTACTTGTTATTTTTTCCCTCAAATTTAAGTGCTATTGCATTGAAATTTCAATTTTTCATCAAATAGATTTAAAAAAAAAATAAACCTAGTAGTTTAGAAACTACATTCAATTTGCTACAGATTCTATTCTAACTTATTCAAATTTTTACGTGAAGTTTCCTAACTCTTATTTTTCTATTTTTTTTCCACTTAAGGTCATGTTTTTTCCATGATGATCCTACACATACCTTGAATATTTCCCACATGGTGTATTTTGCTTGCTAAATGTTGGGGAGTGTGTAAATTAAGTTTGTTTTTTTGATCTTTTTGAGTATTTGATTGAAATATTCCAAGGGATGCACAATATAGGTTGTTGTGGACCTATTAATGATGATATTAAGGTCATAACTGCAAGAGGGCCCAAAATCCAATGTGAAAGTGTAAACAAATACAACTTACAACACTAAATTAAGGAAAAAATAGGTCCATTTAGCCAAAAAGGGACCTAAATCCAACGTGAATGTGTAAAACACATTACAACACTAGATTAGGTCTGCTTAATTTACAAGCCTTGTAAATTTAATCTGGAAGTGTAAATAAATACAATTTACAACACTAAATTAAGGAAATGTTAGATTATTTAGTTTTAATAAGGCCCAACACCTAATGCGGATGTGTAAAACACATCACAACACTAGATCAAGGCAATATAAAGTTCAATATATCATTAATTATTCCCAAATTAAGCAAGGGAAAGGTGTACCCTTTTCTATCATTACATCTAGCCCCCACTTTAGTGAGAGGATGAACTTGCTTCAAACACACACTAAAGTAGACATTCAAGAGGGTTCCGAGTGTACTTTTGTAGATGGTGTATGATATAAAAGATCAAGGAGGTGATCAAGCCCCTATGATCTAAGATCCTAATTCAAACTGATATAAGCACAAATGGGAACATACAAGGTGTATGATATGCAACAACAATATATGCAAACATGTAATGTCAATTACTAAACAAAGTAAGAAAAACAAAAAGAAAAAGAAGAAATAAAAAGAGGTGGATCAAGCCTTGACCATTTGTCCAACGTGATGTGGATCAGATCTAAGTTGTTTGTCCAAAAATGCATGCTCACTCTAAGGCAAGCAAACTCTTGGCCATCCATTGGGTGAGTAATCCAATAAGGTGAGACACGTGACCGATATGCACCAAGGATAACTTTAAGAACCCCCCTCCCCCATCAATGAAGGTGTAAAATCCTAGATGCCTGTGAAAAATCCTAGTGAATTGCAAGTTTTTTTAATGCAACAAAATATTTTCATTCGCCATTAAAACCTTTTTTCAAACCAATAAAATATTCACATTGGTGAAGAAACCTATTATCAAAACAAAAAATATATTTTTGTTGGTGCTTAAAATTTTTCTTCAAACCAAAAAAAAATTTACTCAAAAATTAAACCTATTTTCAAATGAATAAAAAAATGGTGAAATAAACATAATCTCGAACTAATAAAAAACATTCAGTAGAAAAATACATTGCTATGCCAATAAAAAATCATATCGTGGTTGGAAAAAATAACAAATTTTGGGAAAAAATTTCTACCCATTCAAATTCCTTGAGAATGTGTCTAGAATGGGGACAAGTGTGAATATATTGATTATGTCTAAAGCCAGATTTTAGTGCAAAACAATATAACCCATGATGGTTCGATGAATTTGTGCTTGTATTCCTAAAGAAAATATCTAAAGCACTAGACTTATGAATTAAAGCCTCTTAAATAACACTAGAACTGTTAAATTTCTAGAAATATAACAAACAAAACAACATTTTATTGTTGACTGGCTAGTGGTAATTAAAGGTCACTTAAGTTATGACTTAATCCTTTGGAGTAATCATGGTGAGTAGCCCCTCAACATAGGTGAGCAATGGGTTTGAGAAATGAATGATTGAGATAGGGTAATGTGGCTCAACCTTGATCACTCCCCACCAACCCATAGGGGACCCATCTTCATCTCCTATCCCTCAATGGCGAGGCAAGGAATTTCCGCATGGAACAATCAAAACTATCAAAGGAACTATAGCAAGGTGTGAAATACTAAGGAACTCGTGTTAAAGCCTACACTACTAAAGGAGCCATTTAAGCACATATTAATTTTATAGTTAATTAGTTGTTATATGTGGAAACACCCTAAATTAATCAAAAATATTTTTTAACATTACTTAGATGGGATCAAAGACTTGACCACATCACCAGGGACTCATCCCAATAGTATTCACAATGAATCCTTCATTTCCAAAAAAAATTGTAGACCCAATTATTGAATGGAATAACATTGGACATTTATATGAACTTTAAAAAAACCATCACAAACCAAAATTACCTTCCATAGACACCATATTATGCATTGTTGTAGCTCGCCTCACTGGTCTTCTTTAGTTTGATTGCATTTAGAATCACCAGACAATCACCACTGTAGGCACTATGGGTAGGATGGGTTGCTCATTCCTTTGAGATCCTGGTGTCATTTGCTACCCATTCTTCACCATTTCCCAGCTCCCAATCCTCCTCATTTGAAGACCACCTCTCCTCATTGAGAGCTTCCACCACCGCAAACACCTTCACCCAACCCTTCAGCCACTCTTTGAGAATGATAGCCGCATGTAGAAGAAATCTGATAAACCTGTCAATCTCCCCCCACCAATTTTTGAAATTTGCATGGTTCAGTGAGCATACCAAGGGAAAATTTGGTACAACCCACTCACTCCTACAAACATTGTAGTAGTGCAATGAAAGAGGGGTCATGAAATTTTCATTGATGTTCTCTAGTGCCGCGTCAATATTTTCCAACAAAGAGTGTTGAAAAAATCATTTTGCATAGCTTCTTCCCCCAAGTTTTCGAGACACACATGTACACATGAATTTCTAGAAACATGGTGGGTATTTTTGAATTCAACCTGAGCTTGTGGGTAGCCAGTAGAAATTTTGGGCCCATAATATCCTTCACCACCTGGAGTACCAATGGGTTCTTGGACACCATTATCCCTTTCAGTTGTTTCTCAGTGATTTCACCATGGAAAGAATTCTGATACTTCATGGAATTTAGAAATAGAGGATTCTCCATTTCCCCTTAGTGTTTATTGAGAGCACTAAGCCAATTTGAGAAAAATGAGCACAACAACCCCTATTTGTAGCAAAACCTCCCACAACCTTATGGAGATCGTACCAAGACATCTTAATTTGGGCTGTCCATCTAGTCTGACGGTTATGCATAGGTGAATGTTCTTAAGGTAAAGAGTATAGAGATGTGAAGTGCCAAATCTAATCTAGATCACTCCCTACCTCCCCGTTGTTGAAAGTTGCACACATGTTAAATCCAACACGAAAGTAGGGAGGCTGAAATATGGATTTTCTCATGGGTAACTTGGAATATTTTCAAAATAATATTGTCACATCAATGATTAAGGATTGAAGTGGTGAATTAAATGTTTATTGTCACATCAATGATAACAGTGAATTTAAAAATGTTAAGTGTGAGTATTTGATGTCATACTCATTGTCTTCACTCTAACTTCTATATATACTTCACCAACTTGATTTTCTTTATATCATTTATAATATATTTATCTTTGATTTATTTCTTCTCTATTCTAAATTTAATTTTGATATTATGGATTCTTCAAAGTGTGTCATGCTACCCAAATGTTTTTGGGAGAAATGAAGGGATGATGCATATGATAGATGAAAGTTGGGTATGGTTTTTACAATTCCTTGTGTGCAAGTTGAGGATGTTATAACAATAGTTATGGGTAGGGAATGGATTTAGAACAACCCTCATACTCTATATTCTGAGGTAGCTTTGTCTTTCTTGTCCAATTGCATGGAATTTTTTCTCGATAAATATTTGTTGAAGACGCTGGCAATATATTATTTGTAGCCTTTCATTTACTCTATTTCTTTGTTGGAGTTGGCATTGGAGAATTACAATTTTGAAAGTGGGTTAGTGCCTATTGGTGGAATCTTCTAAAAATTTGAATTACATGCTTCTACAACATAAACTCTTTCCCTAGTTAATTTGAGATGGGTTTTGCTATGTGATACGAAAAATGAATCTTTAAAGAGTATGGAGCTTTGGGGGAAGGTTTTGGGTGATTCACTTTTCTTCTTTGCTAGTACTTTGTTAAATTAAATTCACCTTCTACTCAAACACCCGATTAATGGCCTTAGCTAATGTTACAAAAAAAATTAGTAATGAATTGTGTCATGTGTCATGTGTCTATATTTATTGTATAGCATAACAGTTCTTGTAATTTGTATTTTGTGACTAGTTTTTTGTCATGGTTAGTGGCTTTTTGGAAACGCTAGCTATGTACTATTGAACCATCAATTTTGTGGGGGTTCTATGTGCTTCTCTTGCACTCTTAGGATCTTTCACCTAAAAGGAGAGAGATAGAACACTAAAATTGAGGTGCTTCACTCAAATAACAGAATGTATGATGGAATTATGACTAAATGCAAGGATCTAAATGCAATGAGATGATGAAATTGATTGATTATGAATGTAAAACTAATGGAATATGCAATGCTTGAAAACATAGTGAGGTATGCAAAAATGAACTAAAAATGTGAGATAATGCAGACAAAATTGAATGAAGTTCACTAAATTGCACCTGGAAGTTGAGTAGTGATCTTGGAAGGTTATGGAAATTGGCAGAAATTACTGTAAATCACAAGTGGGACTCATTCACCACTTATATGTACTTGTCTTCTTATCGGGTTGATGAAGTCAAATCTATAGAAAATAGGTTGTTGGTTGTTTCCAAGCTTGAATAAGGGTTTAGTTGACTTGAAACACTTTGATGACATGTTGACCACCTTTCAACATCTATTTGCTTGAAAAATCTACATATAAAGTCTACAAATGTAACACCCCCACCGTGAGCCCTAGAGGGCAACATCTAAGCCACTAAAAATAGAACAAATTTTCTTTTAAAGTGATTTTTTGTACGAAAGAAACTAAACATAAACTAAATTACTCCCTATGTCTTCTAGGGTGCACGATTGCATTATGTAGTTCCCATCATCAGAAGAATTAACTAAACCATAAATCCCAATAATATCCAAACTCTAACATTAGTTTCATATTGCATCTACACATAACATATATTCATGTAATCCATGAGATACATTCATAAATTAAAATTAAAAGAATAAATGAATACATTCATTCTAATTAACATGTACAATGTCACTGGATACATAATTCTTCACATACATGAGATACATCCCTTCAGTTTTACAATTACAAGTTGTACAGTAATACTTCCTCAATACAAGTGTGGAGTGATCAATACATGATACATAATACATGATATAGTACAATGATCACAAACCTCAAAAGAAGATGCAATGTCATATTCTTCAAATCGAATGAAGCCACCATGAATCGAGAAAAAGAAGGGAACCCAATGGAGAACGTAACACATTCCACCCAACCATGTGAACCGAAAGGATCACCCCCATGCTAGGAGGTAACAAGGGGTCCCACCATCACAAAGACAACTAGGTGACAACAACTGACACCGCAAGACAAAAAGGGGTCCATCATGCAAGAACAACTTCCAACGGCATGACAACACTAAATGGAAATTCCAGTCAAGTAAATGCACAGTTATAGTAGGGAGAGTGTCATCACATGGTCTATACACGAGTTGTCCCGGTAGTCTTCCTCTAGAAATTGAACCCCATCTATGGTTGTCCTGATAGTCACACATTCGACAATGGACCCATAGGGTAACACATGCGAAACCAATTATCCTCTCATGGAGACAAGGATATTGGCAATTATGACCATGCCTTCCCAACCCAACCTTAGCCTAAGTGAGTGCTACAGGCTTGGGTGAGGCATCCAATCCTTTAGTTAAGTGATATTCTACCCTTTCTCCCTAGTTAATTAATGATATTTTCACTTGAAACTTCCACCTAGGTTGTCCTAGATGCCAATTTGTGCGTTAGCCCCCATTGGAAGCCACTCTCCCTTGTACAATTAGAAAATCCAATAGAGGCGATAGGGTAGCCAATATGCACAATCTCATAATAGTAAGAACATATGTCACGCCCCACCGTGCAAACCCCAAAGGAACTAAAACAACGGAACAATTTTTTTTTAAAAAGAATATAATAACACACTTAAGTATTACAACATAACATTATATTAAGAGGCACAACTTGTTCCAATGGGGTACACGAAGTGACATGACTATTCTAACCCATAATCATCGATAAAAAGATAAACAATAATTAAACGATTATATAAATCTATTAATTCCCATACATCATTAAAATATCCATTAAACAATATCGTTATCAATACCATATGCACATGTGACAATACATGTAATTATACAGATATAAAATGTTACATATTTCAATAGATACAACATAACGTAACCAACTATTACAAGTGACAATTCATGAATACATACAAGACCTGAATATACATTACATCCCAAGTGATAATAAATTACAATTAACTGAAGATACATCTCAATAACTACATAACCAAATTACATCGAGGTCACCCCATCACACGTGGGTGATGATACATCAATGAATTACATTACATATAAAGGATATACATCTATCTGGTACAAGGATCACCGGATCATCGACATCCTCCAAAAGCCTGCAATAAAAGATATAACTGAAACAGAAAAGGGGAAACCCAACGGGGTGCGAAGCACATTCCACCTAACCACCCCCGTGCTGAGAGTAGACAAGGAAGGGTCCCCGACCAAGTACGGCTAACAACAGCAAAAACTAACTCCAAAAAGACAACTTAACATCAAAGACCACTTAGAACTTAACAACGACAAATCCAAAAGCACAACAGTAAACCACTTCAAAACGTAGCAACAAGTCACAATCTCAACATTAATGAAACCTAAGACTTAATATCAAAGACTACTTTCAACAACAACCAAAGGAAAATCAATAAATCACTTCCAGAGGACTTCAGTAGATCAACACAAACAGAATGTTAGAGTAGAGTGTCATCGCATGGTTTCACATGGATTCTCCAGACAACCTATTACAAGGTGCCACTTCCATCTCTATATGGATTCTCCAGACAACCAAGTTAAGGTGCCGCTTCCATCTATGGTTATCCTGACAACCTATCTCAAGGTGCTGCTCCATAGGGTCACTCATGCGGAGTCATTGACCTTTCGTGAGGACAAGGTAATGACCTTGCCAACCACGGCCTTCTCAGTCCCCTTTAGTTTGTGATAGCACTAACAGGCGGACGAGGCTTCACCATTATCTTTTTAATGTTTAATCCCCACCCGTGGTTTATTACTTAGGTTATCACTGATTAATACAACTCTATGTGGGTTACCCTGATAGCCCCTTTGTGCGCCGGCCCCCACTAGAGTCACTCTCTCTAGACACTCAATCCAAAAATAACCAACACAAAAAGGACTGCATCAACATGACATAATCGAACCAACACATGGATCCTTCGCGAGGCATAACCATCTCGCCATAACATATGAAACATAACCACAATAGTGCAATCCAGGAGCAAACTAAATCATAACCAGGGTCGAATAACAGACCAAATATCAAGTACGAGATCATAATTCATATTAGGAAACTCTGCCTCTGGAAGTCCTAAACACCACTTAGAATCCTATGACTTTAACTATAGGGTTTTCTACATGACCTAAACTCAACTTAAGGAAAATCACAAATAAATTAATTGAATAATTTTGAGAGAAAGCAATTACAAAAACAACACTATAAGATGGTAATTCCAATACACAATAAATTTCGTCAATTAACTAAGTCAATGATTCGAGAATATTCGATTCAAATTAAAGCAATTCGTTTATTTCTAATCTTCTCAATTAAACTATAATATTATATAATCTATACAAAAATTATCGTATTAAAGTTCATAAACACTACATATGACTTCCCAATATATAAATATAAACTATAAAATAAAATCATTTTATAAAGATTTATTAGTAAACCCATAATTAACCCATACATTTAATTATAATTACACAACTTATCCTCAACTTTCTAATATATTCATAATATTACCACTTTAAGAATTACCCAAATGTCCATATATATTAAATAATCATATAATAAAATTAATATAATTGCATTACAAAAAATATTTTATAAAACGAATTCGAATCACCCATATTCGAATAATATATATATAAAAATAAAATTTGAATTAAAACTTAATAAATAATTAATAAATAAATAAATATATATATATATATTAAACAATATATATATATAATAATTATATATTAAATTATATATATATAAAACAAAATCTATAACAATTCGAATCACCATTAAATTTAAAATGAAATAAACAAATATTAAAAATTTGAATTAAACTAATAAATAAAAAAAAGATAAAGGTTATTACAGCCGCTGTCGGCTGTGGTACATAGTACCACAGCCGATAGGCTGTGGCAGGCCACTATACGTAGCCCCATCGGGCTGCGCCCAGCGGCCTCGGCTGCTGTGCGCAGCCGATGGTGCTGCGTACAACCAACACCATGGGCTGCGGTCGGTACGGCCGCCGCCGGACTCCCACATACTTTTTTTTTTTTTTTAATTTATTTTAAACTTTATTTCACTAATATAAATATAAATTTCTTTAATAAATCCGTTCGTAAGAAGAATACGGATTTCAAAAACACACAAACAGAATGCGTTTATATATATATTTTTAAATATATTTTATGAAACACACGAAATTTCAATATTAAAATCAAATGCGTTCAGAGTTCTTTATGATTATTATAATATATATATATATATATTTTATACAAAATTCGTACTTCAACCAGAGCATTATCAGCGTATATAAAAAATATATATTTTGTTTTATTTTATTTTAGATTCAACAAAGCACAACACAAATTCAAAAACACTGAAAATATTTTTTTTAAACCAGAACTGTACATATGGTTTCTAAGTGCACACAAAATTTTCACAATTACAAAATATGTATTTTATATATTCATTCAGATATATATATAAATTTTATATAGCCTCTGTGTATATATATATATTTATATATATATATATATAACCAAAACAATAATTAATTAATTTAAACCAATCTATTTTATATGAAATACAAGTCCAGATTTGGGCATGCAAATTTAACCAGAGATAAAAATGGTTCTCTTTTCAAATAATAAAATTCTCCATTTATCTATATTGAAAGTTTTTTTGAGGGGGTTTTACTAAATTTTCTACAGAAGATTTGAGGGTTTTAACACAATAAGTTTTCAATTCACAGACTCATTTTCAAAAAAAAGAAATAAAAGAATGGACTTCTCAAACTCAACTAAATTTTATGTACAAAACAATAAGATAATACTAAATTAACAGGATAGAACTTGGAGTCCTTCGTCTGAAGAAGAATCCCTCCTATGACCTTTCGAATTCCTCCTGCAGTTCTTCTTGATCGCCTCCTACAGCTCTCTTTTCGAATCTGTCTATCTTTTAAATCAATTATTTTCTCCAAGGTTTTTCAACCCAAATTCTTTTCTTTTATTTTTCTTTTATTTTTCCTTTTCAGATCCCAGAACAACAGAGTAGAAGTTCTCTGTGTGTGAATAAACTTCTCATAAAAATAATAATAAATCAAAATAAAACTCAATAAAGCTTCCCTGCTTTCTTTCCTCAAAAAGCCTGCTTCCTATTGGTCCTTTTTCAGCTTTTAAAAGCACAAATTTATCTACAGTTTTTATTTAAAATAATTTATTTAAACAAGATATTATCTATGCTAAATTAATATTAATAAAAGTTATTATTTAATTATCTTCAACAATATTTATTTAATTTAATTATTATCAACAATATTAATTTAGAATAATTATTTATTCTTTTAATAAATTAAATCACTTTTTAATTTATAATATATTTAAATTTAATATTCAACTAACACACAATTAAGTCAAACAACTAAACAACTTCAATCCATTATCTTATAAAATAAGGTTAATTAATTAAACATAAACCATAAATCAACTAAATACCTCAACAAAACTATTACACAAACAATGAGAACGAAAACCACAGTCATAACATGACTCACAACAGACGACGGACTTGGGATGGGGACGCTTCCAAACCTACTCCCTTTTTCAACATTTTTACCCGTTGGGCTAGTTTATTGCTCGCCCTGTCCTGCCGAAGCAGGTGGAATCGAGACTTATTCCTGCAATCCTGCATCCAAGCAAACGTCAAGTAGCACATGTATATATATATAATTCAACATCCTACTATGAGAAGGAATTGCAGTGTAGCAGGGCACTCGTGAACGAGTGATGCTACACTATCCTCTCACCTAATCCATTCTAACAATTACAATATCCATAACAACTAACATTTCTAACCAATCGATCATAAGATAACATGCTAATTAACTACTGCATCATAACTAATTACTAAACCATTGCATTATAAAGTAACACAGAATTCAAATCACATGATCACCATTCGATTATCACATCGACATTTAAAACATTAGAGAGAAAGCATTACCTAATAAAATAATCCAAACCTTACATATAGAGTATCATAAATCAGAATAAAAATATCAATTGTAGCAATTAATTAAACTACACAACCACACACACCAAAATGATGAATCAGTCACCATCACAATTCAGTATCACACTAACATATAAAGCAAACAATAGTAGTAAATAGTATTAGAAACATGGGGGTATTACAACATACATCATGGCGAGGCATGGACCATCCCACATGAAGAATCAACCATGAGGCAAGAAACAATACATTTCCAGCCCTCTTTCAATAACAAAAAACAATTATTGCATCAACATAATCATTTGGCCAAAACATAGTTTCTCTGTGCTCTGGAATACTTCAAACATTTGTTTCCCACAATGACTTAACAAACCCACCTATAATCCCAATTTAATATTCATTCACTTATCTTAA
Organism: Sequoia sempervirens; assembly: GCA_007258455.2. Taxonomy (NCBI): domain Eukaryota; kingdom Viridiplantae; phylum Streptophyta; class Pinopsida; order Cupressales; family Cupressaceae; genus Sequoia; species Sequoia sempervirens. Next base: position 24,113,439 of record VDFB02075321.1, on the reverse strand, counting down.
GAAACAACTCAAGACATTAATAAACACAAAATCTAGGATAGAATTACAAACAACCATCTCTTGTTTACTAAGGGTTTGTCCTAACTTTCTGATAAATTGTTTATTCTTATAATCAAGTACTTACAAATTAATGAATGCTATCTTATAAACACAAGCACACAATTTACTTTCATTAACCAGTATATATATATATACATAAAAGTAGTGAGATTCTTTTAAGACCACATGACACATATATTCGTGATTAACTAAAACATCCTCATAGACACACACATTGTATACATATTTGTGATTCATAATATTGCCAATAGAATAATAAATTGAAAGACATTAGTAGTTATATAATATTCATATATATATATATACATACTGATACACAAATATCCATGCAGACCGAAAGACAAACACATTAAGGCTGATTTGCAAAGGAATCAAGGTTGATATATAGTAGCCATACAAGGCCAATCACAACCTAAGTAATGTATTTATAAACCGCTATATTTAAAGTGTAACAATACACATATACTTGAACTAAATCAAATGTTAAGCTCAGAGGTAATACAAATGATAACATCGAATATATCCTTCATAGATATATAAGTATATGAATATATCTTAAATTAATTACATCTAAAATTTCACCTTACTGTTTACACACCATTATCAGAAGTCTAATTTAAATTTACACATAAATCCATGTATAAACTTATATATAAATAAATGCCATTTAGCAAATCACCGAACAACGCTCTCGGAAATACTCATACAGTTTAACCTGCGGTCTAAATGTATGGTACCATACTCGTAGTGAGTTATACCAGCGATATGAAATATTTACACTGTTCTAATCTCAATTGTTCCTTATAAATTTTATATTATGATCAAGTGCTTCAGCTATGACATGTTGACAATGGAATCAAGGAGGATATTTAAACTTCTACAACATTCTATTTTCAAGTGCTGTAGATGTGATAAAGTTACCAAAGGAATCAGAAAGGTATTTTAAACCTCTACAGCCTTTTGTGTTCCTGCGTTACATCTATGAGAGGTTGCGATAGGAATCCAGGATTCTATTTAAATTTCCACTCCCTTCTATGTTCGAGTGTTGCAGTTGTGACAGGTAATCAATGGAATCAAGGAGCTTATTTAAATCTATACAGCCTACCATGTTCAAGTGCGGCAGCTATGATAGGTTGCTAATGGAACCAAGGAGGTTAATTAAACCATGACAATATTTTAGTTTCAAATGTTGCAGTTGCAATATTAATCAAAAACAAACCATTTCATCTAGATCCGATGAAGGAAGACTAGTCCAATTTTGGGTTTCTTCCAAAGAGAGATTTTGAGGGTACCAAATATTAGATTAAGCAAAAAAAATTGAGGTGAAACTAAGAGGAAAGAAATCCATTTCGATAACATTACAGATCTCTCTGAGAAAGGTTCAAAGCAGTAGTAAGCATTCGGCACTAGAAACAACTATCATAGTTTAACTCAAGTTTAGAGCTAGAGTATGATGCTACAATTCCATTTTGTGATGGTTACTAAAGGTAACATGCATTCCATGCCAAAAGAAGAGCAAAGGCACTCTCCCAGTTCACATCCAGATCAACCGCTAGTAACATGCCATCTTAACAGTAGATATATTCATGTATAAAGAAGCTTTAGAGCATAATTATTACCAATTAAATTACATGCATCCATATTGGCTGGATTCTCAAGTTGAGCGTTGGTCAACTTCTTATGTTTTACTCCACCACTAATTTCGATATGCAATCATTCATCATGCATAATATAAGTAAAAGTCCCTTAGCACATGACTTCAACCGATAACTATAATCTCTGAGCACATGTTACTAATTATTGAATCTTGTGCATTTTCTATCACAAAGCAAATCCAAATTGGGCTTAACTAAGTATCATCTACTTGATTTATGGCTAATGTAATCTACCAAAAGATCCATGATCATGATATGGATATGCAAGTATAACAATTGAATCAACAACTAGCTATTTGACGCCACGAAGTGAAAACTTAAAGGGTTACATTGAGGTAAGTAGAAATAATAGTACCTGAGTATGCATGGGCCATGATTTACATGAAATATGGAGGAATACAAAGCAACCAACAGTCAACTAAAGTAAATATTAAATCTTCATTAAGAGGAATTTAAATATGAATCACTCCTATCACCCCCCAACTGCGATAAAAGGAAACAGGGTATCTCATTCCACAGTTGAACTCATTTCATGGGTTTCCTAAGATAACATAACTCTGTGAAGTAAGTTGACATTTCTACAATACTGATAAAATAAAAAAATTACATACTGGGTTTGGTTGTAGACAGAGAGGATTGGTGCTCATAGACCGACCACGAAGCTCAAATCAAACTTAAGGAACCAAGAGATTAATAGCCGTTGAAGTTTAAAGAACCTCATATGTTTAGAGCATTCATTTATTGTTAAACTAGGGAACATAGAATTGCACCATAATTTTCTAAAAGTTTTTAGCTAATCTTTTCTGAAGAAGCAACTCCTAAATTTATTCAAAACATTACTAATTAGACCAAGAATCATTTATTTCAACAACTCATTATCATATCCATTTTCCAAGCAAAATTCAAAAAAACTGGAAAGGTAGAGGAGTCCAAGAGAACCTAGATAAATTCGTGTAATTGATTGAAGGTTAATACAGAGCTCAAATCCAGTCTCCTACTGCAACTCGACAACTCCGTCTTTCCAAACTTCCAAGAAGAATTTTCAAGAACTTGGAAGATTATTCACAATAGAGTAGCACTAGAAACTCTATGAATTTTTTTTTTGCCAAATCAATTTCCTCTTTCCAAGAATAAACCCATTGCCCCTTTGTTAGTTAACTTCCACTACATAATTCATTTATTCTCTTCCACTCTCCCTAACTGCACAAAATGAGTTATTTTATTTAATTCTTTTCTCCACTAGCTCTCAACTTCCACTTTATAACTTTCACTTTTCACTTTTTATTTTAACTTGCACTCCAAGTTAACTATTAAAATTTAATTTATTGATTTAGCCCCTTCCTTAAAAATTACATGCACAATTAATTAATTAGCCTATTTATTTAATTATCACTTTGTTAATTCATAAGTTTTAATTCATTTAATTAAACAAAATGTTAATAGTATTTATTTTATTAAATTTACAAATTATATTAAAGAATTCACTTAAAATTATCAAATACTTTATTCGTAATACTCTTTCATCAATATAAAATTCATTAAAACATCTATCCTGCAACAATTGAACAAGTAAGTAATGAAATTTAGAGGGACATTACAATGAACACACATGTAAAAGGGGAAAAATGGTTAAGGGTTAGAGTATAGGGATTTTCCTTGGTCAAATCCCACTTTGGTAATCAAACCCTTAATAAAGAAATGAAATGAAATGAGCAAGGAATGATGAATACACAACATGCAAATGTCTTAAACTCACCAAATCCTTGTTGTAGAAGTCTAAAGATATGTCAATGGTTGCTCCAAGACACTTGATAGATGCTTGATTGAATGATACTTTGATGGATTGAATGCAAGAATGCTAATTGATAGTGTATGAGCAAATGAGATTAATGGGGGTTGAAGTAGATGGAAAAAGACTTGTTTATACACACTTATTAACTAATTACCTAATAATACCACATCGCAGGCTGACATAAGGTGTTTTTGAATGAAAACCCGAAAGAAAATTCAAATTATTTTGAATTTGGAGCCAAGTGGGACTCATTTGTCACCCATGGCGAATGGGTCCCACTCTAGGCTTGTAAGTGGTTGTCAGGAATTAAGTTGCATTTAATGTTGTTTGTTGGGTTTACATTCCAAAATACACTTAATTAAGTCTTATGAGTGCAAAAAGGGGCCAAATAAAGCATAAGAAAGGTGTAAGTAGTGGTAACAAGCCTAGAAAAGCATGAAATTTTGTTACAATACATTGTAACACTTTGAAATAGGACTTGATAAGGGATAAAAAGGTGATTTTTAGATGAATTATAATGAGAAGAGTTTAGAAGAGTGTAGAAATGTGTTACAACACTTCACAACACCTTCACAAGACATCATAATTCGAATAATTAGGATGTAATGTAAATGCATAAACTACATTGCATCATTAAATCAAAGAAAAATAGGTCAAGCATCATAAGAGAAAGACCTAAAAGACCATGAAAATGTCAATGATCCATTTTTCTATGGTACAACTATGTACTTCATTTTTTAGCAAAAGCTACTTAAATTAAAATACTTTTTGTGGCTCCATTCTTGTAAATCCTTTTTGCTTTGATCAATATAAAAATGTGGCTTTTGAAACTAATAGTAATTATCAACACATAGTTCTAATCATAAATGAGAGAAATTTATTGTGAATTATTAGTGGACATTGATAATGATTAAGGTAAAACAATCCATTTAATTCTCTTTTTTCAATGCATTGAATTACTCTACCTTTCATTTATTCAATTGAAGTTCTCAATGTTTTTGAAGAAAGTGTGGTTACGGTACTATGGGTGGCAGTGTGGATTAATTCCATATGAACATTCAAAGTGATTGCTTGGATAGATTTATATTGAAAACTACACAATCTACTATAGAATCGTAGATGATGATGTCATTAGTCTAGTGATATAGAGAAACAAGATTTTTAATAATTTCATATCATTTGAGTGGCATTGGTGATTTTGACAGCTTGTCAACTTGAGGTATAGTTTGCATGTAGCCTGACATCAATCAAAGTAAACATTTTAATTGTACATGTAAGACTTAAGTTACATAAATCAATTAAATTGGTTTTTGGTTTGCATGAATCATGATTATTAGTATACCCAACCTCACACATGACACAACTCAAGTAAATAGGGATCAGGCTAGTAGTAGCATTGGTGGCCTATAAATATGGATAGTGAGCACAACTTAAATCATTACCTTAAGGCTAAAGGATTTACTATCAAGTGCAATGTTCTTAATTTTCATAAGGGTATTCATTTTGTAGGGTTAATAAGGATTCATGAAGAAGATGATGTGGTATTATTGGGAATACTCTAAATTCTCTTTCCTCCAGTTGTGTAGTTACAAAGTAAAAGACCAATTTACTTTAAGTTTAGAATGTGTGGAATTGTAAAGAAGTTGATCTAGTTCACCTAGCTTCTTAGGTAATTTTTGAACCAAGATGAGGAGATCTGATGGAGATAAGTTCTATCCTAGTGCATGGAAGCTGTGTACAAAAGATGGGAGGAATTTTACTACCCCTCATCTTCTGCATGACTTTGGTTTCCAATTAGAATAGATACATTTTGTATCTTCACATCTCCCATTTCCTCAACATTGTTCCCCAAACAAGCCCCATACATTTGTATTTTCAGAGCCACATTTGTATTTGAGAGTGCATGCTTACCCAACAAAGTCTTACATTTATTTTTAGTGCCCATGGCAAACTAGACAGTTCCATGCATTTATTTTTAGAGTGCATGATTGACTTGGCAAGTCCCATCACCATGCATTTATTTTCAGAGTGAAATTTGTATTACGTTGTCACCAAGCAGAAGCTTGGAGCTTACATTTGTATTTATATTATGTAAAGTAACGTATGTTATTTATACAAAACAAGAGCTTGGAACTTGCATGCTCTACTCATCTTTAAAAGGATATGTAATAATGTGACATTGTAATTAAGTTGTAATAAAATAAATGGTTGTGTTATTTTTTGTTATTCATTTATAGTAAAGAGTTATTTTCTTAGTTCAGTGTCTATAAATCTATTCAAATCCAAAAAAATTCCTTTTAGAAATTAATTATTATCTATTTATGAAATAATTGCATGCAAATTTAAAATTAAAACATAAAGCAATATAGTTGAAATAAGAAAGTTTCCATCAAATTGAAAAAAATCATTATAAACACTAAAAGTTATCACTCTTGTTAGGGTTTACCAAAATGTTATTGATTTCTAATTTTTCATTGACCTTCTCACCTAGTTCCCGATATCTTTATTCATTTTATTAAGTCCTTTGCAATGTTAAGTTACTGGCATCTTGACCTTGATACCAATCCTAGTGCACTAAAGTTTAAAAAAAATTAAAACACATATGTATTGTTTATACCATAAATTACTCAACTTTTCGATGAACATTTGGTGTATGGTTGTAGTTGCATTCCAAAATGAGATGCACAGAGTGCTAGGATTGTGAATGTAAACCTTTGAAATAACCCTATAACCATTAGATTTACAAAGATCATCAATTTAGAATTTGTTGTCAATGCAGGATAACCATATACTAATTGTGTAGTTCAAAAGCAACACATTGATGTTTCAATGTTTCATTCACTTTATTTTTTGTTGATCTCCCCTAGTTCCCGGTATCATTATTCATTTTATTAATTCCTTTTCAATATTAAGTTACCAGCCCCTTTAAACCACATGTTTATTATTTATATCATAAATAACTTGAGTTTCAACCGTTCAATGAACATTTGATGGATGGTTGTAGTTGCATTCTAGAATGAAATGCATGTAGCACTAGGCTTGTGAACTTAAACCTCTGGAATCACCCTATAACCATTAGATTTACTATATCAATAGTTTAGAATTTTTTTTCAGCCATGTACTAATTATGTAGTATAGAAGCAACATATTAATGTTTCATTCACTTTAATGTTCCAAAAAAGAGAACTTTCTACTACTAAGTGATTTTATTTTTAAGTTACAAGGTTAGCACACGGGGATATTTTAGTCTTCAGATTGCTCATTATAATGCACCACCCTATTCTAGGTTCCATTGTTCCACTTCCAACAAAGCCATTCCAGTTTCCATGACTGTCAGCATTAATCTTTTCAAGAATCAAAATTGGAGTAATTGGAAAAAATACTATGGCTATGTTTGATCATTTGACATTTCTTAAAATCTTATTTTTTCAAAATTTGAAGTTTGGGTTTACGGTTGAGAGATTTAAGAATTAAGAAAAATTAATGTGGAATAATAGGGAATTCACAATTTCACATTGTATAAGCATATCTACCACCAGTACCACTAGAGTAGATAAAAAATACATTATGCAAAATAGATTAAAACCCCAGGTTTCACTGATGAATACCATGATATTTATGATTTTTAAATCTATGGTAGGCATACCTAAGAACATATATTTTCATCTTTGAATAAGGCTGCAAAGCAAATGCAATTCAATAGTATCAATGCACCATGTGTAACTAGATTAGAGTGCATGATGTTACATGAAGTTTTCCCTTAACTATAATTTATCATGGTTTGTGCCCAAAATTATGGTGATAACAAAAGAGAAATTGTTAACAAAGATAGAAAATAATAATTTCTATCGATTAATGTATAAGAACTTGGAAAAGTGTTGGGGTTTACAACCGAATAATTTTGAAAAGTCCACATTGACCTAGAAAAGCTTGCTGGTGATTATGAAGCAGTGGATCAAAGGGAGAAATTTTTTTTCATAAATAAAATAGTTCTAGATACCAAATAAGTGAGAAACAAATTGAAAGGTGATCATAAGCCTCCTTATGATTTTGATATTTTTAAACCATAGGTTCAGGATACTATTTCCATGCTAGCATTTTTCCTCGGAATGGATAGCAATTTGGAAGTGGGTGCAAGCCTACTTGAAATGGTATATAATATCCATTATAGTGTTCCACATGTCAAATATAGCTATATTGAGCACATTGTAGAATCCATGCATAAACATTTTTTAATGGTTAACAAAGGTCCCACCAAAATATTTAGGTTCACAACCTACTTATGCTATTTGGGTATGTGCAGGATCATGATGGCCCAAAAAGTGGCAATGTGATGGGGATGTGTAGGGTATGTGGCTGATGAATTTTTTTTTACCCAAACCTGATTAAATGAAAAGGGTTTTTAAAGGATATTCTCAGCTTTACACCAATATAAATTATGCTTTACTTTTAATTTAATAAATAATTATTATTAATTTTCTATTTGAATTACAACTAAATTCCTCATTGATAGGATGATTGAAAAACATCTATAGCTTTCAAATAGTGTCAAATTTTTTGAATGTGAAACATGCATCACATTCTATGGTTTTCATACTATATGATTAAAAAAAAATCAATTTCATGAAGTTTTGACCAAGTTAATGTGGTAAGAGATATGCTTTTTAATATTTTTTAAAAGTTGTAATAAAAAATTCATAATTCATTATTTACTTGGAAAAAAATTACAAAAAAAATGCATCACATCCAAACATGCTCTCCTCTACTTATATCTAAAATATTATAAAAAAATATTATCATTTTATTGTGGTTAGGGTGGTCAAATAGACACCTACTTATTATTTTTTCCTTGAAATTAAAGTACTACTACATTGAAATTTTAAATTTTCAGCAAAAAGATCTATTTATTTTTTAAATAAACCAAGTAGTTTAGAAACTAAATTGATTTTTCTACATATTCTATTCTTACATATTTTTGAAATAATATAGATAACTTATTCAAATTTTTACATCAAGTTGCCTAACTCTAATTTTTCTAAATTTTTTGCCACTTAACAGATTTTTTTTTCCATGATGATCCTACACATAGCCATTTTTTCTACTCAAATTTAGAGGAATGTTTCAAACCAACAATCTTCAGATTTAGCCCTATAGTAATTCTCAAGAAAATAAAATGGCTTGAGTATATTATTGGACCACTAAGATAAGGATGCATGATTCTCGAAGGAACTACAATCATTTTGTAGACTACTTTTTGGCTCCATTGCATTAAGTAATTACAAATACTCCAATGCCTAGATTGCCTATGTCATGTAGAAATTGCATTCAACTAGGAAAAGAAATATAATTGGCTGATTAATACTTAATGGAAGAATATACTATGCTAAGGTTTTATGGATTGAGAGGAGATCCATACAAACTTCCAATACATGTGACAAAAAGGGTTTTTGCATCGGAATATTTAAGGTAGATGGAAAGTATTGATGAACTACATTTTTTCAATCAGGGGAAGAAGACCTTATTTCCTTCTTTACCTTTATCATGTGGATGGTTCACAATGTAGAGAAAAGAATATAGTGGGACACATGATCTTTTGAATTTTTTGAATTTTGATGTTGTGTACCACTGATAGTATGATCCATGTGACACTATTAAATCAATGATTATGGCTAATAAGAATGTTTCAAGTATAATTTAACAACAAAGTAAACCCTTGCTTTAAAACTAAGAAGCAATGATTCTTGGGATGAAGTGAAAATAGCAATGGAGAAAAGTGTTGCTAAGAAAGGCATTGCTTTTGAACAATGTTTAGAAGAAATTATGGCATTATATCGAAAGACAATCAAGAGGTACACCATTTTTATGAAAAAAGTGATAAACCATCTAGTAGAGTAAAATTTTGAGATTCTCTAGGTAAGGAAGTTATAGCTGAAAATTGGTCACAATAAAAAATTACTGCCTTTGGTCTATGAAGGAGCTAGGTGATCCAAGAAATCTTGTACAGTATGGAGATAATGAAGAAGATTGTGAGTTTAGAAAATTGTGGAATATAGAGCATCCCAATGAATGTGAAGATCAAGAAACTAAAGAGTGAATCTAATGATGATAGTGAATAAAAAAGCGATGTCAAAGTTGGTTTAAGTGAGGCCACAAAAGAAGCATATACTTCAGGAGTAGCCATAGCTGAAAAAGTGGGTAATGAAGGTGTTGATTTGTGGTCCCAAGAACAAGGAATTCATACAGTAATAGATGTAGAGCATAGAAAACAAGCTAATAAATCTAGCCTTGGAGCTGATAAGTAGACCAAGGGAATACAAGTAGAGCTGAAACCTTTAAATTTGTTAGAGCTTTAAATCCTCATCCTCATGGTAAGATACAATCACAACTAGGACATGCCCATGGTGGAGAGCTTAGTGCAACTGGCACTGCCACTAGTGGCGATAGTGTGGGTAGTAATACTAGTAGTGATTAACATGTGCTACAACAAAAAATTACACACAAGAGGACAACAATACATGATACCACACAAACACCAAGTGATCAACACATACAGAAGAGGAAAAGGATTTTGATAGGTCCAAGTCACACTACTAGTGGATCCACTACAAAGGACTTATTTCCAAGAAACCCTCCACTACTGATTAGTGTGGTTGCGAGATCATCATCAACTCAAAGTACTCCTATTGCTTCTCCATTCAAGCATTCCATTGTTCCTACTGTACCATAGAAAAATGGCCCCTTAGCATTTTCATGATCTTTTAGGCCTATCCTCTCAATTCTTGGTCCATTTTTCTTTGATTTAATGTTGTAATGTGGCTTAAACATTCACATTAGGTCCTTAAAATTAAAATTATGATGTCTTGTGAAGGTGTTGTGAAGTGTTATAAAACATTTCTACACTTTTCTAGACTCTATTCATTACATTGTACCTAAAAATCCCCTTTTCATTACTTATCAAGTCTTATTTTGAAGTGTTGTAAAGTCTTCTAACAAGATTTCATGCTTTTCTAGGCTTATTTTCACTATTTACACCTTTCTTATGCTTTATTTGACCCCTTTATGCACTCATAAGGCTTAATTAAGTGATTTTTTTAATGTAAACCGGAAAAATAACATTAAGTACAAGATAATTCCTGACACCCACTTTCAAGTCCAAGGTGGTACTCATTCGCCATGGGTGGGGAATGAGTCCTTGGCTCAAAATTCAAAATATTTCAAATTTTCTTTCGGGTTGTTATTTAAAATCAACTTATATTAGCCTGGGATGAGATATCTTCAGGTTACTAAGGCACAAGTGTGTATAAATATGTGTTTTTCTCCTCATTTTACATCTCTCATGTCATAACTCATTCAAGCAATCTTTTCATTCAATTAGCATTTTGAGCACTTTGCATCATCTAATCAAGCATCAATCAAGAATTCAAGAGTAGCCATTGTTATATCTTCAAACTTTCTTCAATAATGGTTTGGTAAGTTGATAGCATTTGCATGTTGTTTTCTTATCACTCTTTTCCATTTCATCATTTCATTAAGGGTTTGATTACCATTTGGTGGGATTTGACTAATGCAAATCCCTATAACCTAACCCTTAGCCATTTTCCCCTTATTGCATGTGTATTTGCATACTTGTGTGTGTAGATTTGACATTTTATTAGGTGTTGAAAAGTGGGAAAGAAGTCAACAATGTGTTTCAAGTCAATTACAACCTATTTCAAGCTTGGAGAAGACATTCTATCTGTTTTCTATAGAATTAACTTTGTCAACCTGACAAGCAAACATCTTGAGATCTAGTGCTATAGAATTGGATCCTAATTTCTCAAAATTTTGGGAGAGGAGTGATTTTCCATTAGTGGTGAATGAGTCCCACCTTAAGAATAGAAATCTAGACTTTTTCAGATTCTAGATCTCGACACTTAGAAACCATTTTTCATTAGAAGTGGGACTGATTCGCCATTATTAGCGAATGAGTCCCATTGGTCATTTTATGTGATTTATTTTAGCATTTAGAATACTCCAGATTCATCATCATACTTCCAGATGTTGTCTGATTCAACCTTCTTCTTTACTAATATGCATTTTGTTCATACTTTACTTCATGTTTGCATATCATAGTGTGTTTTCAAACAGTGCATTATTCTTAGGTTTTGCATTCATAATCTCTGAATTTCATAGTTTAATAGCACTTAGATCATTCCATTTAGTCTAAATAACATAATACATTACATAATTTGAGTGAAACACCTAGATCTTTTGAGTGGGGTGTATCTCTCTCCTTTTAGGTGAAACATTCCTAAGAGTGCAAGTGTAGCCTATAAGGCCCATACCCAAAAATCTATGGTTCATTTTCTTTTATATTGTGGTGTGTTTTTGATATTTGTTTTGCATTGATTTCAACACTATTAGCATTGTTGCATTAGAAGTTGTATATGTCAAAGATATTGAGAAAAAATGTAATAAGTGCTATAGGTTGTTAGAAGTGAAGTTCTTTCTATCAGTGTGTTCAAGTTGTTTTTGTTCTGAGGTTGTGGAATAAAGGATTTCTTCTGGAGTATATCTAGTTTATCCATGTTGAGTTTTAGAGATCCACATGAAGATTTGATTGAGTTATGAAGATTTGTATTCTGGGAGTTTTTTTCCTACTTTAGTTTGTGTTCCTAAATGAAGATCACTTGATTTCAGTTAGTTCAGTTGTCGAGGATGCTTCTCTAGTGTTTCAAGATGCTTGTGGATGTTTCTAGTTTTTTCTCTATCTATGTTGCACATCTGCATTGATCCTTGCACTCATTATCCAATATTTTCTCTTGCATGTTCATGTTCTTCATGTTCTTGGCCAACAAGGTGTTGAAGTGTGTTGTGGATCTTCGAGGAGTAATTAATTGAAGTGGTTCATTTTTGAGGATGATATTTTTGGTCTTCACTATGTTGTGGCTGACCCTTTTTGATTCATGTGAATAATCTTTATGTTTTTTGGGCCAACTATAATTATTTTATTATTTATTCAGAGCCAACCTATAGCGATGGAATTTCTTGTTGTGGATATATAAAAGAAATTGTTTTATCATTTTGGTGGGGTGATCAAGTGTATGTATGAAGTGTATGAGTCCTATGTGTGAATAATATTCACATCATTTCAAGGAAGAGCATAGAGTGAAGGAGAGTGAAAGAGAGTGAAGAATACTGAAGAAAAGTGAAGAAGTATTTATGTGCTTAACCAAAACTATAACCAGGCATTAGCAGGTGCTCTTTTCTCAGTTCAAAGTCTGATGGATTTGATCAAAACCTTTTTGTAAGATATTTTTCCTTCCTTTGGGTAGTAAGCCTACTTTTTATTTGAGTAGTGAGCTCTAAGTAGTGTGCCTAAATTCATGTGCATTCCTCATTCGTATTTTCTTATACTTTTAACAACATATAATCTTGTGGACTAACCTCCATCGTGGTTTTCCCCCTAACAGGGTTTCTACGTAAAAAATATTGGTGTTATGTGTGATTTTGATATGTTTTTATTTTATGCTTTCATTATTAATGATCATTTATGAGAATAAGGTTAATAATTTGAATAATTTTGAAATTTGGTGACAACTGATTCACCCACCCCCTCTCAATTGTCTGCCCTTGTATTGCCAACAACTGGTATCAGAGCTTATGGTTCCTTGGAATAAGTTTAATAGCTTTAGGTGATCTAGGATGGAAACTTATAAGAAAGATAGTTCTATATTTTATGGAACAAATTATTCTTTATGGAAGACTCGAATGTAGTGCCATTTGAGATGCATTGGTGAACCATACTGGAGCATTACAAGTAATAGATATGTTATTCCACTGAATAGTACTTATGTTGAATATAATATCAGGGCTAAGGAGGTTTTGTGGAGTGCTCTGACTAATACTGAGATGACAAATTTGATGGATCTGAAGACTACTTATGAGATCTAGAAAAAGTTGGATACCTTGTATGAAGGTGATGCTAATGTGAAGATCGCTAAGCTACAAAGTCTAAAAGGGAAATATGAAAAGTTGAAAATGGGTGATAATGAAAATGTTACTACATTCATGCAAAGAGTGAATGAACTTGTGTGTGGTATCAGGTGTGTTGGTGGTTAGATAGATGAATCAGAGATTGTTGCTAAAGTGCTTAGATCCTTTCCTGATTCTTACAAAGTCAAGGCTAGTTTTATTGAAGAGCTTCAGACTGTGAAAAATGTTACTAAAGATATGTTGATTGGTAAGCTTATTCCTTTTGAGTTAAGTGAATTCATTGATGCACTTCCTAAGGTTGAATCTACATTCAAGGCTACTACTTGTGGAAGAGATAGACAAAGATATGATCTAGGTGAAATTTCATCTAGAAACACATTCAAGTATGAGGGTGAAATGAGATAGCTTGATGAAGAAGAAAGAGAACTTGAAGAACTTGAAGCATTTATTGTGAAAAGAGAAACCATAGGACAAGGTAAGTATAAAGGAAAGTTACCTATTAAATGTTTCTCTTGCAACAAGATAGGTCATTTTGCATCAAGGTGTCTTGAGAGAGTTTCCAAGCCAAGATTTAACAAGCCTAAATTCCAAAAGAAGTGTTAATATGTTGTTGATGAAGGTGTGACAGATGATGAATCTGACAAAGGAAATCGAAGTGAAGATGAATTTTTGTTTATTGCTATAAAGGAAAATAGTCCTATGTCTAGTAAATCTACTAGTTGTACAAATGTGCAGAAATCCCTAGCTACTCGAGCTAAAGAGAAAGATGAATGGGTAATTGACAGTGGTTGTTCTCATCATATGACCGGAGATAAAAGTATGTTTGTGAATTTTGAAAGTATGATGGTGGTGTTGTGATATTTGGTGATAATAAAACTGGTGTGATCCATGGAAGAGGATGCATTTATGTTGATGGTAATCATAACACTGACGATGTCTTGTACATTGAAGGTTTGAAGCATAATCTTTTAAGTGTTGGATGAATGGTTGACAAGGGATACAATCTTCAGTTCATTGATGGTAAGTGCAAAATAATGGGAAATTTTGGAAATGTGATTACATTAGGTACAATATCAAAAGGTAATATTTTCCACCTAAGTGCTCTTATTAAAAGTTGTTTGATTGCTCAAATTGATGAAAGCTGGTTGTGGCATAGGAGAATGTGTCATGTTAACTTTTCTAATATTATCAAGATAAGTTCCACTAAAGTTGTGAGAGATCTTCCTAAGCTGATGAAACCTAATAATGCCATATTCAAAGAATGTCAGTAGGAAAGAAAACAAGAATTTCATTTTAGAGAAAAAACAAAATTCAAACAGATTGTTGGATCTTGTGCATACTGATTTGTGTGGTCCTACTAGAACTAGCAGTTTACAAGGATATTGATGCTTCATGTTACTTATTGATGACTATTCAACGATGATGTGGGCTACTTTCTCAAGGGAGAATTTGAAGCTCTAGAAAATTTCAAGATCATTAAGGCTATGGTTGAGATATATACAAATCTAAATATTAAATGTTTGAGATCAGATAGAGGTGGTGAATTACTTCCAGTGAGTTCATTTCTTTTTATGAAGAGCATGGAATAAAGAGACAGTTATTTGCACCACAAATCCCTCAACAAAATGAATTTGTTGAAAGGAAGAACAAAAAAGTTCTAGATGTTGCTAGAACCGTGATGTTGGAAGGAAATTTGCCTCATAGCTACTAGAGATAAGCTATGAGTACTGCTATTACATACTTAACCGGGTACAAATCAAAGGTGATACTGGTAAGACTCCTTTTGAGCTATGGACTCGTCTAAAACCTATTGTTAGATATTTCAAGATCTTTAGAAGTAAGTGCTATATCAAAAGAGATGAAGATATAGTAAATTTTGATGCTAGGAGTGATGAAGGAATCTTTCTGGGTTAGGCTACTAATAGTAAGGCATATCGGTGTTACAATAAAAGATTGAAGAAAATGGTTGAAAGTGAAAATGTTAAGGTTGACGAAGACTTTGGTGCACTATCTAGAACCTATGGATATGATTTCGATGATCCGAATGATAGTAACAACAAATGAAAGCAAGGTCATAACTCAAATCAATTGCAAATAATTCTGGTGAATCAAGAAGATTAAGAAAAAGGAGAAACTGGGGGGAGACTAGAAGAGAGATTAGAAGAGCCTGAAGTTGAAGAACATTCTAAGAAGACTCTGAGGTATGTAAGGTTGAATCATTTAGAGGATCAAATCATAGGTGATAAGACCAAAGGCATCCATACTAGGAGAAGAATTGTAGAATAATATTGTTTAATTTTAAAAATTGAGCCTGCTAGGGTATGTGCAGGATCATGATGGGCCAAAAAGTGGCAATATGAAGGGTATGTGGCTGACAACTTTTTTTTACCCAAAATTGATGAAACAAAAAGGGTTTTTAAAGGAGATTCTCAACTTTCCACCAATATAAATTATGCTTTACTTTGAATTTAATAAGTAATTATTATTCATTTTCTATTTGAATTATGAATAAAATCCTAATTGATAGGCTAATTGAGAAATATATAGCTTTCAAATGGTATCACATTTTTTGAATCCAAAACATGTGTCACATTCTATACTTCACATACTACAGGATTAAAGAAAGAAGAATTGAATTTCATGATTTTTTGACCAAGTTAAGGTGGTCAGACATATGAGTTTTTATATTTTTCAAAAGTTGTAATAAAAAATTCATAATTAATTATTTACTTGGAAAAAAAATACAAAAAAATATTCATCACATTGGGACATGAGTCCTCTACAATATCTATAATCTTATAAAAAAATATTATCATTTTATTATGGCTAGGGTGGTTAGATAGAAAACTACTTATTTTTTCCCAAAAATTTAAGTACTACTGCATTGAAATTTAAAATTTTCACCATATAGAATTTTTTTTTTTAAAACCTAGTTGTTTACAAACTACATTCAATTTTCTACAGATTCTCTTCTTAAATATTTTTGAAATAATATAGATAAATTATTCAAAATTTTAAGTAAAGTTTCCTAAATTTGATTTTTTTGAAATTTTTGCCACTTAAGGGCCTATTTTTTCCATGATGATCCTGCACATACCCACTAGTGTCAATGAAGCATGCAAAGAGGAATTACAACAAATTCAAAAGAATGATACATAGATTCTTGTTCACAGACCTAAGGATAAGAATGTAATTGGAACTCAATGGGTCTTTAGAAGCAAACCGAATGAACAAGGTGAAGTGGTTAGAAACAAAGCAAGACTGGTATGTAAGGGATATTCATAGATGGAAGGTATTTATTTTGAAGAAACCATTACTCATGTTGCTAGAATTTAAGATGTGAGATTGTTTCTTGCTTAAGCTGCTTAGAAAGACTACAAAATTTATCAAATGGATGTCAAGTTTTCCTTTCTAAATGGTGAATTGGAAGAAGTGTATGTTGAGCAACCTAATGGATTCCAATTGACTGATTAGGGAGATATGGTTTTCCAATTGAATAAAGAATTTTATGGACTCAAACAAGCTCCTACAGCATGGTATGCCAGATTGGATAAATTCTTTGTGAAGCTTGGATTTAACAAAGGTACTACTGATAGTAATTTGTATTTGAAGAATGATGATAAAGACTTGATTGTGGAATTTTTTGTTGATGATATCATATTTGGAGGAGATGATAGGTTGTTTATGAAGTTTGTTAATGAGATGCATAATGAGTTTGAGATGTCAATGATTGGAGAGATGAAATTCTTCTTGGGATTGGAAATTAATTAGTTAGACAAAGGGATCTTTATATCTCAGTCCAAGTATGTGAAAGAATTGTTGAAGAAATTTGGTATGGAAGATTCAAAGCTAGTTGGTACACCCATGGTGACTGGATGCAAGTTTGCAACTAATGATGATTCTCTAAAGGAAAATCAGACTAGATATAGATCAATGATTGGTGGATTGCTTTATTTAACTCAAACTAGGCCTGATATCATAAATGTTTTATGTATTGTTGCTAGATTTCAAGTCGATCCTAAATAATCTCATGTGATTGTTGTGAAGATGATTTTTAGATACTTGAAGGGAACAATTGGTTTTTTTTTGTGGTATCGTAAAGATGATAATCTTACTTTGAGTGCCTTTACTAATGCTGATTGGGCTAGATATGTGAATGATAGGAAAAGTACTAGTGGTGGAGCATTTTTCTTTAGAAAGAAGTTTATTTTATGGTTAAGCAGAAAGAAAAATGCCATTTCTTTGTCTATTTCAAAGGTAGAATACATTGCTACTACTAATAATTATACTCAAGTGTTATGGATGAAACAGATGTTGAAGGATATCAGAATTGTGTATGATTTTCTAGTTGCTATATTCTATGATAAATCAAGTGCTACTAACATTTCCAAGAATCTAGTGTTGCATTCCAATACCAAGCATATATCTATCAAGTTTCACTTTTTGACAGAGAAAGTAAGTGAAAAAGAAGTTTGATAGTTATATGTTCCTACTAAGGAGTAAATTGAAGACATATTTACCAAGTCATTTCCTAAGGATACTTTTGAGTATCTTAGAGAGAAATTAGGGGTGATTACCCCTCCTAATCAAAACTAAGGATGCATTGATTTGCATCAATTATTGCATTTCATAATCATATTTTGACTCGGATTGATGTTTTGGTGCCTACTACTTAGGGGGAGTAGTCAGATGTTTAAATGTTAGTTGTTTAGATATGTGGTTCAGAGCTTAGATAGAAGAGATATTTACGATTGATGTCAAAGGGGGAGAAGAGCAATGTAAAAAAAAAAAATTGGGAGAGGAGAGTAGTTGAGAAGAAGAGTCAGAACCTAAGGTGGAGTAAGTGTAGTTGTGTTGATGGTATTTTTCAAATCATGTGTTACCATCAATGCTAAAGGGGGAGATTGTCAGATATTGTGGTGTTCTATTGATATGTGGTTGTCATTGATGTCAACACTATTAGCATTATTTCATTAGAAGTTGTATATGTCAAGGATATTGAGAAAATTGTAATAAGATGTGCTATAGGCTATCAAAGGTGAAGTGAAGTTCTTTCTATCAATGTGTTTAGGTCGTTGTTGAGCTGAGCTTGTGGAATAAAGGGTTTCTTGTGGAGTATATCTAGTTTATCCATGTTGAGTTTCAGATATCCACATGAAGATTTTATCAAGTTATAAAGATTTGTATTTTGGAAAAGTTTTTGTTACTTTAGTTTGTGTTCTTGAATGAATATCATGTGATTTAAGTTAGTTCAGTTGTTGTAGATGCTTCTCTAGTGTTTGATGATTCTTTTGGATGTTTCTATTTTGTGTTGGATCTCAATTGTGCTTATGGTTTTTCCTTAATGACAAAATCTCTGATCCTTATGATTTATAATGGCACTTCTTTGATGTCTCTTGGCTATTACAAAACATTACTAGTTATGCTTTAATTCCATGATGATGAGAATTCTGGTTCAAGTTATGAATGCTATCTCTTTGACTGACAGAGCTTGAAAGGTGGTTTCTATTTCAAAATGGTTCTCCTTGCATATCACTTTCTTTGGTTGTTTCTCTTTTGAGCTTACTCATTTCGGTGTGAGAATGTCTTGGTCACACCGATCCACTTTGAAATGTCTAAATTTCCTATTGGCAAGACATTTTAGATGTCATGTCAATTGTATTTAACATTCTAGCAACTGTTGGTAAGATCTCTTTTGTGTTATGGCGAATACAAGATCTTTCGGCATAAGTTTTTTCAGTCACTATGAAGTCACAACAAGATTGCAATGTTACACTAACCAATGGTGAATGGATGTGTATCGACAAGAGTCAAGGTTCTTGGAATAGGTCTCAAAAAAGTGGTTTTGTCTCACTAACAACACTTTTGGGATTCACTTCAGCCTAACTTATTTTTTTAGTGTGAAGCCATAACGAATGCACTATGTCACACCGACCGCCAATTAAAAAAAAGACATTGCATATCGGCATGAGTTTTTATTTTGAGGGAATGTCTTAGTGAACACTTTGGTCTTACTGACTAAGCCTTTTGAAGTGCTTTCAATGAAAGTTTGGCATTGTCTTAGCGACATGGGTTGAAAGGATGACTCTCGACAAAACATTGTGAAGTCTACAAGAGGTCTCTCTGATATCATTTAGTCATAGCGATAGTGAATGAATCTAAAGGGTATCTCAGTGAGAAGTTTCCTCATGTCTCAGTGAAAGAATAATATACTAAGTCCTTCAGTGTAGCATGTTGTATTCATTATTACTTCTCCCAACTCTGATGAATCTTGGTGAAAGTGACAACCATAAGGTTATCTGGCAACATTAAAGTTGCCTATGGCATAACGTGTCATCGATTGAATTGAAAGGTTGTTAGGGAAAAAAATTTGAGCTTATTCTTTTTGCAAGGTATCAAACCCTAGCCTGGCCACCATCATGAATGCTTATGTTTCTATTGTTGCTAACTGTAATAGTTTCTACAGAGGTTTATGGAAGGTTTGTCTAATGCACCTCTTTGGTTGGATGCTCGACAGTGGTTGATGGAGCCATGGGAGTTACAGATTTGTCTGAGAAATGATCTCACAAGTTTTAGAAGCTAGGTGAAATGGCTCTTGTTTTGGTTGGTTGTTCTGTCGTTACTACTAAAGACTGTTACTTTTCTAGCATTTATAAATAGAACCAGAAAACCATGTTTTTTGTTCAGCTATATATATAATTCTGAGTTTATTAATTCCTTGGCTGTATGAAATTGTATGGATAAACTTTGGAATAAAGGAGGCAGAGAATTTGTAAATTTCTTCTCTATGTAGTATTTTGGTGATTGAGTTATTGAATCTTTAAGGTACTCTATAGATGAGAAAACTGAGAGATATGTCTTAACTAAAAATAGGGAAATCCTCTAAATCTTTATTATTGTTCAAAACATAATTTGAGGGGTTGGAACTCCTTGAGATAGATATATCTAAATGAGGGGTTGGTGCTCCTTGAGTGGGTGCTCAAAAATCAGCCTATGAGGCATTTGTGAACATTTGATTAAAAGATTAAGCTTGGAAGGCATTTAGGGAGTGGTTTTTATACCCCAAGAGGGTTTTCCACTCAGAAAAATTTTGTCTCTTTGTTCTTCTGTGTTCTCTCTACTTTACTATGCAGTTGTTTCAGTTCACTGTTGAGTCAATATTTTTGTCAATTATTTTTATGAATGATTACATTCAACTCATGAATGCTTTAATTAGAGTGATTTTGAGATCAAATCTAAGCTGTGTGTTTGAATATTTGAAAAATTGGTCATATTGTTAAGACATTGACTCAGCCCCCCTCTCAGTGTCATTTGAACTCCAACAATTAGTATCAAAGCATAGGGTCCTCTGATTGGTCTAATTACCTTAGATTGATCTTGGTCTTGGAGTTTGTTTTTAATGGCACATTCTCAAGAAGGTGCCTCTGTAACCAGAGATCTATTATTTGATGGAACATATTATGTGTTATGGAGAATAAGAATGGAAGCTTTTCTTGTTTCTTTTGATGTTGATGTTTGGAGCATTATTTTAGAAGATTACAATGTACCTGCCACTATTCCCACTAATGCTGCTAAGAAAAAGAAGTATGAAACAAATGCCAGAGCTAAGCATTCCATCTTGTGTGGATTAACTAAAGATGTGTTCATTAAAGTCATGCATTGAAAATCTACTCATGGAATCTGGGAATAACTTGAAACTATATATCAAGGGAATGAGAAAGTTAAACTATCAAAAATCATTACTCTTAAGCATTAGTTTGAGGAGTTGAAAATGAAGGATGATGAGAAGGTGACTAAATATTTCCTGAGAGTTGATGAAATTGTCAATGGAATGAAAGGTCTAGGTCAAGACATTAATGAATTTGATGTGGTCACAAAATTTATTAGGTCCTTACCATCTAAATTTGAATCTAAGGTTTCATCCCTAGAAGAAAAGAAACACTTTGATAAGCTTACCTTAGACAGCCTGCAAGGAATACTTACTGCCTATGAAATGAAAACTAGCAAAAACAATTCAACAAGAAAAGAAAATGCCTTTAACTCTAAAAAGAAAGAAAAAGTCGATGTGAGTGAATAAGAGTTGTCTGATTCTAAAGAATCTCATTTTGTTAGAAGATTTAAAAAGGGATCAGGAAAATATAAGGGAAAGCTTCCCTTTAAATAATTTAACTGTAGCAAAATAGGTCACATTTCTGCAAAGTGTCCCTATGATGATCAAATCTATGACAACGAGACAACTGAAATATAGCCTAAGAAGAAGGCCTTCAAACCTAAATGTAACTTCAATTTTAAAAAGAAGAAAAGTCTATTTAGTAAGGATGAATCTGATATTGAGTCTGAAGATTCATCTACAGAAGAAGATGAAACTTTGTTCATGGCTGAAATTACTTATCAAAATGATTCAAAGACTAATGATGTTGAAGAAGGTGAAGTAGATCTTGAAAGTGAACTAAAATGTGCTTTACAAGAAATAAGAAATCTCAAAAAACAAGTTCTTGCTCAAGAACAAAAACAAGATCAAGAATTGGTCTCTCTGAAAACTCAGCTTGAAGAAGCTAAAAGAGTTGAAGTCTGTGTTCGAGAGACTATAAGCTACAAAGATCATGAAATTCAAAAATTGGAACAAGAAGTAGTCCTTCTTAGGGAGGAAATTGAAAAATATGAAAGCACTCTAAAACTAAATGAGATGCTCAGCAAACAAAAGGTGTATAAAGATAAATCTGGTGTTGGTTTTAAAAAGGGTGAATGCTCAACTGAGAAAGCAAAACAAAACCCCTCTTCTAAAGTAAAAAATTTAGGTTCAAATCACTCAGAAACTGGTAAGGATCATGCTAAAGTTTTTAAAGGTAATAGACCTTCATACAATGTCAATTCTTTTTTCTATGCTTATTGCTTTTTCTGCAACAAATTTGGTCATAAGGTGAGCACTTGTAAGCTTATGAATTCTAGAATACCTAGGTTTGGTCTTAGGAAACACTATGGTTTTGTTAGACAGATCAAATGTTTTAAAGCAATACTTTAGGACATTCTGTCAAACAGTGCAGAACTGATCTACAATCAAAACAAAAGAAAATTAAAAAGGTTTGGAAACCTAAGACTATCAATAACATTGAACAAACTATGTTGTTTCAAACTACTTTTCATTCCAAGAAAAAGGACTTATGGGTCCTGGATAGTGGATGTTCGAACCATATGACTGGCAATAAGGACAAGTTTATAAAACTTGAAGATTATGTAGGTGGATATGTCAAGTTTGGTGATAACTCTGGTATTCAAATTAAAGGGATGTGAGATTAAGAACAAGCTTGGAAAGGCTATTGTAGCTAGAAGGAGGGAAAAAGGAAATGTGTACAATCTCCTTGACTCATATCGCAATGACAATATTCAAGGTATGTGTCTAATGGGCCAAATTGAAGAGAGCTAGTTATGGCATAAAAGATTAGGACACATAAACTTTGAAATCTGGTTAGAATTAGTAAGAACCAAAATGTTAGAGGTTTACCAATTCTTAACAAGCCAGAAAATACTATGTTCAAAGAATGCTTAAGTGGTAAACAAACTAAAATCAGCTTCAAGACAAAACAACATTCTTCTTCAAAACCTTTATAGCTTGTGCATACTGATTTATGTGGACCAACTAGAACAAGGTCTATTAATGGTGAAAAATACTTTATGCTTTTTGTAGGTGATTATACTAGAATGGTTTGGGTCACATTTCTTAAGCAAAAATCATAAGCCTTTGAAAGGTTCAAAATCTTTCGTAAAATGGTTGAAAAGGAATCTGATCTGAAACTCAAATGCCTTCAATCAGACAAAGGGGGTGAGTTCACCTCTCAAGATTTTATTGATTACTGTGAACAAAACAATATTAAAAGGTAGTATGCTACAACTAAAACATCTCAACAAAATGGGGTAGTTGAACGTAAAAATAGAACTGTAAAAAAATGGCTAGAACCATGCTAGATGAAGCTAAGTTGTCTGATATGTATTGGAAAGAAGCTGTTCATACAACTATATACATTTTGAATAGAGTGTAGCTTAGGTTAAAATCAAACACACTCCTTATGAACTGTGCTATGGAAAAATTGCTTCAATCAAATAGTTTCAATTTTTTGGAAGTAAGTGTTTTATCAAAAAGGATGATGATAATCTTGGAAGTTTTCAATCCAAAAGTGATGAGGGTATCTTTTTGGGATACTCAACTCACAACAAAGCTTATAAATGTCTCAAAAAAAGGCTTAATAAGATGAATTTATTAATGTAAAATTCAATGATGAAAGACCACATTTGAATGTTGAATCTTTACAAAATAATGAGGAAGAAGAACTTGAATTTGAAATAAGTTTTGAAGGAGCTAGAACAACAAAGTCTATTTCTGAATTAGTAAGCCCTAAAAATGAAAATGCAAGTCTTGAAAAGGTTGCATCAAATGCTCCTTTGAAAACTCTAGCTATATACCACCCCAAAGATCAAATTATTGGGGATAAAAATGTAGGAGTTCAAACTAGAAGAAAGGTTGGAGAATCTGATGAAAAGGCACAAATTGCTTTTTTTCTAGTTACTTAGTTTGAGCCTAAAAGTTTTAATGAAGGTCTCACAGACTCATGTTGGCTTAATGCTATGCAGGAAGAAATTGATCAAATTGAGAAAAATCATACTTGGGAGTTAGTCCCAAGACCAGATGACAAGAATGTCACTGGAGGCAAATGGAATATAGAAACAAGGTAGATGAAAAAGGTAATGTTATTTGCAACAAAGCAAGATTTGTCTGCAAAGGCTATGCTCAACAAGAAGGTATTGATTTTGGTGAAACCTTTGTACCTATTTCTAGACTAGAATCTATCAGAATATTCTTGGCTTATTTTGTTTACAAAAACTTTACTATTTATCAAATGGATGTCAAAACTACCTTTTTGAATGGCTATTTAGATGAAGAGGTCTATGTTGAGCAGCCTGAAGGATTTATATGCAAAGATAATCCTAACCATGTCTATAGGTTGAAAAGGGCTCTCTATGGCCTAAAACAAGCACCTAGAGCTTGGTACTCTAGGCTGGACAGTCATTTAATTTCTAATGGATTTGTGAGAGGAGGTGTAGACAATAATCTTTATGTTAAAACTGAAGGTTCTGATATTTTAGTTGTTGAAATTTATGTTGATGATACTATCTTTGGCTGCAATAATGTCACTATGAGTAAAAAGTTCTCTCAGTTAATGGAATCTGAGTTTGAAATGTCAATGTTAGGAGAATTAAATTTCTTTTTGGTTCTTCAAATCTCTCAATGTGAGAATAGAATATTTCTTTCTCAATCCAAATATGCTAGAGAGATGCTTACAAAATTTCAAATGGATGAATGTCATCCTATTAGCACTCCAATGGCTACTGGATACAAACTAAAATTGATGATTCTCCTGATTCAAATCAAATGGAATACAGATCAATGATCGACAGTCTCTTATATTTATCTGCCTCTAGACCTGACATTATGCAAGTCATTTGCACTATTGCACATTTTCAGGAATTACCTAAAGAATCTCATGTTACTAATGTTAAATGGATCTTTAGATACATTTAGGGCACTCTTGATTATGGTCTTTGGTATCCTAGGAACAATGAATTTTCTTTGATTGCTTATACGAATGCAGACTAGGCTGGTTGTTTGGATGATAGTAAAAGTACCAGTACTACTGCATTCTTTCTTGGTGATCGTTTAGTGGCATGGCATAGCAAGAAACAAGTATTTGTTTCTCTCTCTACTGTTGAAGTAGAATACATTGCTGCCACTACATGCTATACTCAAGTACTGTGGATGAGTCAGACTCTTTCAGATATGGGTATTGAAGTCTAAACTTGTTTCCATTCTTTGTGATAACACTAGTGCGATAAATATATCAAAAAACCTTGTTATGCACTCTCAAACTAAACATATTGCTATTAAGTTTCATTTTTTGTGAGAAAAGGTTTTGGCTAATGAAGTCCGCTTACATTTTATTGGATCTCAAGATCAGGTGGTTGACATTTTTACTAAGCCCTTAGCAAAAGAGCTATTTGAAAGGCTGAGACTTTGATTGGGAGTTATCTCTCAACCATTACTTCACTTAATCTCCAAGCTACTGCTTAGGGGGGGCATGTTATATGTTTTGATTCACTTACTGCTCTCCTACATTTTTGGTTGCTGCACTACTAATATTTTTGTTGCAGATATTTCTCATGATATTTTGGTTGGCTTCTCAGTTGTGTTTCATGGAAATGCACATTATTCTCTTCTATTCTTTGTCATTGAATCAAAAGGGGGGAGAGTCATTTGTGTTTTCCCATCAAGGACAAAGGGGGAGTTTGTTGGATCTCAATTGTGTTTATGGTTTGTCCTTGATGACAAAATCTCTGATCCTTATGATTTATAATGACACTTCTTTGATGTCTCTTGGATATTACAGAACATTACTAGTTATGCTTTATTTTCATGATGATGAGAATTCTCATTCAAGTTATGAATGCTATCTCTTTGACTAAAAAAGCTTAAAAGGTGGTTTCTATTTTAGAATGGTTCTCCTTGCATATCATTGTATTTGGCTATTTCTCTTTTGAGCTTACTCATTTTGGTGTGAGAATGTCTGGGTCACCCTGATCCACTTTGAAATGTTTGAATTGCCTATCAGCAAGACATTTAAGATGTCATGTCGATTGTATTTAATATTCTGGTAGCTATCAGCAAGATCTCTTTTGTGTTATGGCGACTATAGGAAGATCTTTCAGCATAAGGTTTTTTAGTTGGTATGAAGTCATAGCGAGATTGCAATGTTACACCAACCGATGGTGAATGGATGCATATTGGCAAGAGTCAGGGTTCTCAGAATAGGTCTCAGTGAAGTAGTTTTATCTCGCCAACATCACTTCTGGGATTCACTTTGGCCTGACTTATTGTTTTCAATGTGAAGTCATAACTAATGCTCTATGTCACACCGACCGCCGGTTAAAAAAAATATTGCATATTGGCATGAGTTTTTATTTCGAGGGAATGTCTTAGCGAACACTTTGGTCTCACCAACTAAGTATTTGAAGTGCTTTCGGTTAAATTTTGGCATTGTCTCAGTGACACGGGTTGAAAGGGCAACTCTCGGAAAAACATTGTGAAGTCTGCAAGAGGTCTCTCTGATATCATTTAGTCACAATGATAGTGAATGAATCTAAAGGGAATCTCAGTGAGAAGTTTCCTCATGTCTCAGTGAAAGAATAATATACTAAGGAAGCCCATTGGCGTAGCATGTTGTATTCGTTATGACTTCTCCCGACTCAAATGGATCTTGGTGAAAGCGACAACCATAAGGTTATCTGGCAATGTTAAAGTTTCCTATAGCAAAATGTGTCATCGATTGAATTGAAAGGTTGTTAGGGAAAACATTTTGAGCTTATTCTTTTTGCTGGGTATTGAACCCTAGGTTGGCCGCCATCATGAATGTTTACATTTCTATTGTTGCTGACTATAATAGTTTCTATAGAGGTTTATGGAAGGTTTGTCTGATGCGCCTCTCTGGTTGGATGCTCGACAGTGGTTGATGGAGCCATGGGAGTTACAAATTTGTATGAAAAATGATCTCACAAGTTTTAGAAGCTAGGTGAAATGGCTCTTGTTTTGGTTGGTTGTTCTACCGTTACTTTTAAAGACTATTACTTTTCTGGCATTTATAAACAGAAGCAGAAAACTATGTTTTCTGTTTGGCTATTGATATAATTCTAAGTTGATCAATTCCTTGGTTGTATGAAATTGTATGGATAAACTCTACAATAAAAGAGGTAGAGACTTTGTAAATTTCTTCTATATGTAGTATTTTGGGGATTCAATTATTGAATCTTTAAGGTACTTTCTAGATGAGAAAATTGAGAGATAAGTGCTTAACTGAAAATAGAGAAATCCTCTGAATCATTATTATTGTTCAAAACATAATTTGAGGTGTTGGAACTCCTTGAGATAGATATCTCTAAATGAGGGGTTGGTGCTCCTTGAGTGGGTGCTCAAAAATCAGCCTATGAGGCATTTGTGAATAGTTGATTAAAAGATTAAGCTTGGAAGGCATTTAGGGAGTGGTTTTTATACCCCAGGAGGGTTTTCCACTTAGCAAAATTTTGTCTCTTTGTTCTTCTATGTTCTCTACACTTTACTATGCTGTTGTTGTTTCAGTTCACTGTTGAGTCAATATTTTTCTCAATTCTGTTTATGAATGATTACATTCAACTCATGAATGCTTTAATCAAAGTGATTTTGAGATGAAATCTGAGCTGTGTGTTTGAATATTTGAAAAATAGGTCATATTGTTAAGACACTGATTCACTCCCCCCTCTCAGTGTCATTTTAACTCCAACATGTTGCACATCCAAATTGATCGTTGTGATCGTTATCCAAGATTTTCTCTTACGTGTTCATGTTTTTCATGTTCCTCGCGAAAAAGGTGTTGAAGCGTGTTGTGGATCTTCGAGGAGTAATTAATTGAACTGGTTCATGTTTGAGGATGTTATTTTTTTGTCTTTAGTATCTTTTGGCCAACCTTGGTTGATTCACAGGAATAATATTTATGTGTTTTGGGCCGACTATTTGTAATTATTTTATTATTTCTTTGGAGCCAACCAATAGTGATGGAATTTCTTGTTGCAGATATATAAAAGAATTTTTTTTATCATTTTGGTGGAGTGAAAAAGTGTGTGTGTGAGAAGTGTATGAGTCCTATGTGTGAATAATGTTCAAATCATTCAAAGGTAGAGTAGAGAGTGAAGATGAGTGAAGAAGTGTTTATGTGCTTAACCAAAATTGTAACCAGGTATTAGTAGATGCTATTTTCTTAGTTCAAAGTATGATGGATTTAATCATAACCTTCCTGTAAGATATCATGTCTTCCTTTGGGTGGAAAGCCTATTTTTTCTTTGAACAATGAGCTCTAGGCAGTGTGCTTGAATGCATGTGCATTCCCCATTCATATTTTCTTATACTTTTAATAGAGTATAATCTTGTGGACTAACCTCCACCATGGTTTTTCGCCTAGCAAGGTTTCCACATAAAAATCTTAGTGTTATGTGTGATTTTTATGTTTTGTTCTTTCATGCTTTCATGATTAATGATCAGATATGAGAATAAGGTTAATAAGTTGAATAAGTTTGAAATTCAATGACAACTAATTCACCCCCCCTCTCAGTTGTTTTCCCTTGTGTTTCCAACAAATTGGACTTAATGAGGCCTTGATTCAGGTGTTGTGAAGCATTTTATGCATCCATAGTAGGTCTTGGACCCTTTTAAATCGAATAACATGCTTTTAACGATGTCTTGTAATAGTGTTGTAAAGTGTTGTAACATACTTTCATGCTTTTCTAGACTTAATGATTGTAAAATTTTACTACATATATTGGATACATTTCAATTTCCTTTGCCTAATGAGTTTTTTAAAAGTCATAAATAAATAAAAATCCTCTCATCATGTAATAGTTATAGAATCTTTCATTCTAACTATTGCATGATCCTTCTGATCATCTACCTTGGCTCATTCTTGTCTTCCACTTTGTGGAAACAAGAAGTTGTTAGCCTTGTCCATGTAATGCATTTGTCTTTATCCTTTAACTATGTTATTCATTTTGCACTTATAGCTTGGTTAATGGTTGACTTACATTGGCATTAATAGCTCCTTTTACATTTTCCATTCATTGTATGTGCATATTGTGTTTCCCTATAATGTGTGTTTGATGTTATCTCTCTTTGTACACTTCTATTTGTAACCCTATTCTTCTATATGTCATACATTGTGTTTCTCATTTTTATTTTATGTTCTCCTTTTGGGGATGACACAAAGTGTAGAGACATCCTATGTCTCTTCCATGTTGACCCAAAGGGTCCTTTTTAATTTTTTTTTTGTCTTCTCCTTTTGGTGATGATGCAAAGGATAGAGGGATATGTGCAGGATCATCATGGAAAAAATTGGCACTTAAGTGGTGAAAAAATCTAAAAAATTAGGGCTAGGCAACTTGACATAAAAAATTGAATATTTTATCTATATTATTTCAAAAATATGTAAGAATATAATTTGTAGGAAATTCAATGTATTTTCTAAAATACTAGGTTTATTTATAAAAAAATATCCATTTGGTGAAAATTTGAAATTTCAATGCAGTAGTACTTAAATTTAAGGGAAAAAATAAGAAGCGTCTGTCTGACCACCCTAACCAAAATCAAATGATAATATTTTTTTATAAGATTTTAGATATAAGTAGAGGACTCATGTCCCAATGTGATGCATATTTTTTTATAATTTTTTTCCATGTAAATAATTAATTATGAATTTTTTATTACAACTTTTAAAAAATATAAAAACCCATATGTCTAACCACCTTAACTTGGTCAAAACTTCATGAAATTTTATATTTTTTTAATCTTATAATATGTGAAGCATAGAACATGACACGTTGCAGATTCAAAAAATGTGATACCATTTCAAAGCTATAGATGTTTTTCAATTAGCTATCAATCAAGACTTTAGTCATAATTCAATTAGAAATTGAAGAATAATTATTTATTGAATTCAAAATAAAGCATAATTTATATCGGTGGAAAGCTAAGAATCTCCTTTAGAAACCCATTTCATTTCATCATTTTTGGGTAAAAAACAAATCATCAGCCACATACCCATCATATTGCATCTTTTTGGCCCATCATGATCCTCCACATACTGAGAGAAGCCCTATGTCTCTTCCCTGTTGATCCAATTGGTCCCTTTTCCTTTTTACTTTTTCTTTTTCTTTTGTTTTTCCTTTTAGGAATGATGCAAGGCATCGAGACCAAAATTCCTCCTTCATGTTGACCTAAAATCTTTTTCTTTTCTTTCATCTTTTCTTTCTACTTGTGTTTTCCTTTTGGGGATGATGCAAAGCATTGAGAACACAACAAATCTTCCATGTTGACCCTAAACAATCTTTTATTTTCCTTTTTTTTGCTCCCTTTGTGTCATTCTTCTAGTTCTATGTGCTTTGGGAAATGATGAAAGTTTTGAGCTCTTTAATAAAAAAATTGCAACAATGAAGATACTGACTCCAAATCCATACATCCCTTATGTGTTTGGTGTTTCCCTTTCTGGGGGGCAACCTCCCTTTTTCCTTTTGTTTTATTTTTCATTTACATAATGTAGCCTTACTTGGAAACATATGACTAGGCATAGGGGCTTTCCAAGTTGGCTCTCATGTCTTGTTTTTCTTTTTGCATTTTCTTTCCTTTACTACTTTAAAGTAATTTCTCCTAGACTGATGTGTGGAAATTCCTTTAAAGTGGGGGGCATACATTGGCATCATTTCATTTCCACATTTGGTTCCTAGTGTAGCCTTGTCACTTCATATGATGTGTTTGCCACTTTGTGGATGACATTGGGTTTGATGTTCTTCGTAAGTGTGATCTATCTTAGCATATTACATTCCTTTTGGTGGCCTGATGCTACACACTACATCCCCTATGTTGTGAATATTTTTTTCTTTGATTCATCCTCTCTTGGAGACATTAGACACAATTCTCCCTAAGTGACAGACCTTGCATGATCTTAACAAGAATCCTTTGAACATCTTTTACATTTTACATTTTTTATATTTTTGCCACCTTGCATAACACAGCTTCCATGCCTTCGGTACTTTCCTCTTTGTTCAGCAGTTCTAAGCATATACATCTTTGCTTGTCTTATGAACCACAAACCAACATTTTCCCTTGTGGCACCTTGTTAATGTTATCAGGAGGTCTAACTTTGATATGGCTAAGTGGGAAGCCCATTCAGTGGCAAAACTTTCACCATATCCACCTTTGTGTTTGTGAGTGAATACCAACTAGCATATGTACTTCAACTTTTTGGGTCTTCTCACCCAATAACCTCCATGAGTTCTATCACCCCAAAGTGAGTACGCATTCTCTTTTTCAAACAAACAGCCTAGATCTTATTCACAACTAGTTGGACAAACGATCGAAGCTTGTAGAATTTTGTATGCAGATTTGACATGTTATTAGGTGTTGAGAAGTTGGAAAGAAGTCAAAAAAGTGTTTCAAGTCAACTAAAACCTATTTCAAGCTTGGAGAAGACATTCTCTCTGTTTCTATAGAATTAACTTCGTCAACGCAACAAGCAACCATCCTCAAATCTAGTGCTACAGAATTGCTACCTAATTTTTGAGAATTTTGGGAGAGGATTGATTCAGCATTAGTGGTGAATGAGTCCCACCTTAAGACTAGAAATCTATATTTTTTCAGATTGTAGATCCTGACACTCAAAAACCAGCTTTCAATAGTTTTTATGAGAAGTAGGATTGATTCACCATTAGTGGTGAATGATTCCCACTAGTGATTTTCACTGATTTCTGTCAACATTCAAAATACTCTAGATTCATCATTAGACTTCCAAGTGCATTCTAATTTAGCCTTCTTCTATTTCTTCTTGCATTTTGTTCATACTTTAGTTCATATTTGAAAATCACATTGTGTTTTCCAACATTGCATTATTCTTAGGTTTTGCATTCATAATATCTTAATTTCATAGTTTATTTGCACTTTGATCATTCCATTTAATCTAAATAACATAATACATTGCATAATTTGAGTGAACCACCTAGACCTTTTGAGTGGGGTTTATCTCTCTCCTTTTAGGTGAAACAATCCTAAGAGCGCAAGAGTAGCTTATAAGCCCTACCCAAAAATAGATTGTTCACCTACATCCCCAAGTTTTGATTACATTGAAGAGTTCAAAAATAAATCATACTTACATATAAAAAATAAAAGAAGCAACTAATGGAGAGTGTGTCTTCTCTAACTACAGAGCCTGCAACAACCATGGTATTACCCACATTTGACATAAATAAAGAAATCATGGAGTACACAATTGTTGTTCGTACAATTCAAAACAAACCAAAAATTAGATGGATCAATTGGAATCCTAGGTGATCAATTTTCATTTGGATTTTTATAGAGTAAAAAATACTAACAAAATTAATGTATCAAAGAAGAATAATGATTTGATGTACACATCATTGCTAAAGCAAGATAGAGAGAAAAAACATTGCAGACTCAAATAGAAAAGTTATGGGAAGACCTAGTAAATGAGAAAGCAAAGAGGAAAGTAGTAGATAACAAGAGCAATGAATTAGAAAAAAGGAATTAAAAGATCTGCTTCTACATCAACAAGTAAAGAGGATAAACAAAATGAGAGAGAAGTGAAGGAACTAAAGCAAGGGCTAGATGAGTGCAACAAGAAATATGATGAGGAAAAATCCACTTCATAAAAATTAAGACAAAGCATTGTGAATCTAAATACACAATGGGAACAAAAATTGGAGAAAGAGAGAAAAAGAAATGAAAGATTGGAGATAGAGCTGATAGAAGCAAAAAAAGAAATTAACTCTTGTCAAAATAAGTGATCTAAATTTTATAGAGAACCAATGAGGCATATGAAACAAAAGATCTAAGATTAAATAATGCAGAGGTTTGATCATTTGTGTGGCATGTTTCAATTGATTGATGCTATCAAACTACATTATAAGAAGATCAACAAATATTTAGTGGAAAACAAAAATGTGATGGAATTAGAGAAATCTATAAATCAAGTGACAATGATTTGAAATCAAAAGGGATTAATAATCAGCTTGCCACCTCAATGAATTTTTCATCTATCATTGAAAAGGTTTTAATAATTTGTGAAATGAAGGAATATTTTCATTTGGCTATAGACAAGATGAAGGTGGATAAAAGGTAAGGAACTTCATAAAGCTTGGTTTTCTAGAGGCTTTTCACACAAATGAGTGATTCATTGGAAAATATGATTTTAGAAAGAAGATGGAGGGTGCAAGGAAGATTGATTTGGACCAGTTTCCTAAGAACCCAGATGTGCTGAACTATTCAAATTAAATCAAACCATTGATAACCTTGAATGCAAAATTGATTAAAGAATTCAAGACAAATTCTAATTTCAATCATGAAATTTTAACAAATCTTCAATTCAAACAACAATTAGAACACATGACAATTCCACCATCTGAACACTAGAAGTTGCTAGAAAAGGTGATATAGTTATTTGATTTTTGATAAATGAGTTTCCAAGTTCCAACTCAGCTTTGTGTTGAGCTGTCTTTGAGCAAGATTTTGCATTTCCAATGCCTCTATTTATTTCTTCATGTGAAAATCATTAAAAAAATCAATTTCAGTAATGTGTTGATGTTCATTTATTTTTAACATTTATTTTATTATTTGAAGAAAAAGTATAGTAGTGGTTTCAACTACTAGATACATATCAAATGATTGTTGATGTTCACTATTATATATTCTACTAATATTATTGTTAATATGTTATTACTTGGTTTGTGTTGAATGATGAATCACTAATTACATGTTTAAGTTTCATCACAATTAAAATATGAAGTTATTAATAATATGTTAATTTAGCCATACAAACCTATGATTCACTCAGAGCATTTTAATTAATTCATTGAATTAAACTTTAAAGTAGAGACAAAATCATACACTCAACCAAAATGATTGAAGACCAATAGAAGGTTCATTGATCATTTTCTCAATAATTCATATGACAAAATACAAGAGGAGATAATTTGTTCCATAATATGAATTTTCTCATTCAAATACCATCATTGTTGTAAAAAAAAAGGCCTATTGCTATTACAAACTTGAATTCATAACTAAGACTCAACACTAACTCTATTTCTTTTTTCTTGAATTACAAAATTCTCTTACTTCAAAATATCTTTCAACCAAAGATCTATGCAATTGGCCTTGAATTCCCTTTTATAAGAACAAGGGAGAAAACAAGCTTCAGGACAAATTACACATTTAGTTACATTTACACTTGACATACATTTGAATTTTAATTTCCAAAAATCCCTAAAGGTAGTCACATTTGCACATCCAAATACGAGGGAGAATTTTATATGAGACAAAAACCATTTCCATTTGTTGATGAAGATTCTCCCACCTTAAAAAATAATCCTTTAGTTGGTGCAAAGTAATATTTTCCATGAGAAAAAACTATAGTCCATGTGATTTAAAAACTTGTAGAAGAAAAGCATAAAGTGAAAGTGAGAATAAACCAAAGCAATTCCACATCTACAATCCTTGTCAACACATTTGAAATTGAGAAAGTGTAATATTTGAACATTTATATATCCAAGGACTAATATGTACTTGTTTCGGTCCATGTATTGCACTTCCCTATTAAACTTTCTTATTGCAGACTACTAACCAAAAATGATGTCACTCACTTCCACTTGCAACAATTTATATGTCCAATATGTCAATATAGTTGGACCTCCATAATGAAAACTCCTCCTCTGTAAGCCAGTCAAATCCCATGATATGGTCTACCTTTTTTCTATATGGGCTATACGTGACTTCCACCTAATTTTCCTCCTTATCAAAATCTTCAAGGAAAGTCATTGTATGCATGAGCTTGTTCATATTGTTCCTTAGCATAACCAAATCCATTTTATCACATATTTTTTTTTCCTAGGAAGTTATTGCTTGAGCTTCCTAATTTTTCCACTCTTATAGGGACTTAACTTCACCCTTCTCATTTAAATTTTTTTGAAGAAGAACCAAATTCCAATCATTAAACTTCATAACCAATTCTTTAATCTTCACCTCTAGAGACCCAATGATAATCAACCCTTGAGAGTTGGTTGTATCTATTAGAAATATTAGGGTTGCAAGTATTTGAACCATCAATTTTGAGGTGTTGTATGTGATTCTCTTGCACTCTTAGGGTTTTTCACCTAAAAGAAGAGAGATAGAACACTAAAATGGAGGTGGTTCACTCAAAATAAGGTATGCAAAATGTAATTGAGACTAAATGCAATTATCTAAATGCAACTAAGTTATGAAATTGACTTATTATGAATGAAAAACTAATGAAATATGCAATGTTTGAAAACATAGTGACATATGGAAAAATGAACTAAAAACATAAACAAATGCAAAAAAAATTGAATGAGGTTTAACAAAGTGCACCTATAAGTTGAATGTTGATCCTGGAATGTTCTGAAAATTGGAAGAAATCACTATTGATCACCAGTGGGACACATTCATCATTGATGGTGAATCAATCCTCGTACTAGTAAAAAGACCTAAAATTGCTTTTCAACTATCGAGAACTAGATTATGACCAAATCAAAATTTTCAGCCTTCAAGCAGGACTCATTTTCTATTGATGTCGAATTAGTCCTCCTCCATAATTTTGAAAATTAAAAGATCAATCTTGTAGGTCTAGATCTACACTTATCTTCTTGTTGGGTTAACAGAGTCAAATCTAAAAAAAAGGGGCTATATGTTGTCTCCAAGCATGAATTATGGTTTGGTTTACTTGAAAAACTTTGATAACTTATTGACCACCTTTCAACACCTATTTTCTTAACAAATCTACATATAAATTCTATAAGCACACATGCAAAAGGGGGAAAATGGTTAAGGGTTAGAGTATAGGGATTTACCTTGGTCAAATCCCACTTTGATAATCGAACCCTTGATAAAGAAATGAGAGGATATGAAGAAGGATATGGTGAATGACAACATGAAAATATCCTAAACTCACCAAAGACTTATTGAAGAATTATGAAGATATGTCAATGGTTGCTCCAAGATGCTTAATAATTGCTTGATTTAATGATACTTGAATGTAATTGAATGCTTGAATGAACTAGTGAATGAGACGAATTCTTGGATGAATTAGTGAATGAATTAGGTATAAAATCAATGTAAAAAAACTTATTCCCTAATAACCCAATAATACAACATCATAGCCAAACATAAGGTCTTTTTGAATAAAAACATAAAAGGAATTTTGAATTATTTTTAATTTGGAGCCAAGAGGGACTCATTTTCCACCCATGGTGAATGGGTTCCACTCTAGGCTTGTAAGTGGGTGTCAGGAATTAAGTTGCATTTAATGTTCTCTGTTGATTTAATATTAAAAAATACACTTAATTAAGTCTTATGAGTGCATAAAGGGGTCATATAAAGCATAAGAAAGGTGTAAATAGTGATAAAAATCCTAGAAAAGTGTGAAATCTTGTTACAAGACTTTAAACTCTTTAAAATAGGACTCAATAAGGGAATAAAAGGTGATTTTTAGATGAACTATAATGAGAAGTGTCTAGAACTACGTTACAACACTTTAAAAAACCTTCACAAGACATCATAATTTGAATATTTAGGACCTAATGTGAATGCATAAGCCACATTAAAACATTAAATGAGAGAAAAATAGGTCAAGAATCACAAGAGAAAGGCCCAAATAACTATGAAAATGTCAATGATCCACTTTTCTATGGTACATTTAGCCCCCACTTTAGTGAGAAGATGAACTTCCTTCAAACTCACACTAAAGTAGTCATGCATATCCAAAGAGAGGTCTAAATGCATTTATGCTAGAAATATGGAATAACAATAATAAAGAGGGATGATCAAGCCCCTAGGATGAAGATCCCATGGAAAACTAAAAATTAGAAAAAAGGAACACAAATGTGAAACAAAATGAGAGAGAGAAGGGGAAAAGGAAAAGTCTGATGAAGCTTTGATCATTTGTTTAGCTAGTTGTGAATCAGATCTAGGTTTTTTGTCAACAAAATAAAAATGCACACTCATTCTAGGGTGACAAAACTCATGGTGGTCTACTGGGTGAGAAGGCCCAAAAGGTGAGAAACATACACTTGGGTGGTATGTACTCACAAATAAATAGGTGGCTATGGGGAAGGTCGTGTCATAGAATGGGCTTCCTATTTAACCATATCAAAGTTATACCACTTGATATGTTTAACAAGGTGCCACAAGGGAAAATTTTGGTTCATGCTTCATGAGACAAGCAAAGCTTCATATGCTTAAAACTCATGAAAAAATAGGTTGGTACCACAACCATGCAAGTTGTGTTATGAAAGGTGGAAAAGATGTAAAATGTAAAATGCAAAAAAGTGAAAGATGTTCGAAGGAATCTTGTAAGTTCATGCTAGGTTTTTCACTTAGTGAACATTGTGTCTAATGTCTCCAAGAGATTACCAATCAAAGAATATAATATTCACAACTTAGGAGATGCAGTGCGTCACATTAGGCCACTAAGAGGAACATAATATACTAAGATAGATCACACTTATGAAGGACATCACACCCAATGTCATCCACAAAGTGACAAATGCATAATATGAAGTAACAAGGCTGCACTAGGAACCAAGAATGCAAATGAATAGTTCCAATGTATGCCCCCCACTTTAAAGGAATTTCTACACATCATTTTGTGAGCAATAAATTTAAAGTATCAAATGAAAGATGCAACAAGAAAAACAAGACATGAGAGCCAACTTGGAAAGCATCTATGCCAAGTCATATGTCTCTAGGTAAGTCTACTTCAAATAGATGAAAAAGAAAAAAAAATAGAGAGTTTCCCCCTAAAAAGGAACACACCAAACACATAAGGGATCTATAGATTTGGGTTCAATATGTTTGTTGCTGCAATATTTTTATTAAAGAGCTCAAAGTTTTTATCGTTCCTTGAATACATACAACTAGAAGAATGACACAAAGAGAGCAAAAAATAATGAAAAATAAAGTCTATTTTGGTAAACATGGAAGATCCATTTTGGTTGCAACACTTTCAATTGTCCCAAAAAGGAGAAACACAAGTGGAAAGAAAATGAAAGGCAAAAGAGAAGGAAAATATTTTGGGTCAACATGAAGGAGACATTTCAGTGTCAATGCCTTGCATCATCCCCAAAAGAAAAAAACACAAGAAAAGGAAATTTAAAAGGAAAAGAGGTCTATTGGGTCAACATGGAAGAGACATAGGGCATCTCAATGCTTTGTGTCATCCCCAAAAGGAAAACCCAAAAAAAAAGTGAAAAAAAGGGTAAATTGTATGACATATAGAAGAATGAAGGTACAAATTGAGGAAGTGCACAAAGAGAGAGAACATCAAACACACATTATGGGGGAACATACTATGCAAATGCAATCACACCAAAGAAAAGGAAAAGGAAAAGGAAAATGTTTGAAAGGGTACAATGGGGTGATAGGATAGTAGTCAGTGTCAGTGAATTGATACTTGTTCAGTATGTCCTTCAATGTTTGACATTCATTAGTTTGGTGTCCAAGAACATGATGATATTTGAAACATGGTGTGTTAGAATCTTTAGGATGGATGACCAACCTATTTGAAGGTGGTAAGAATATAAGACCTATATATAGAAGAATTTGTAGTTTCCTTTCACATTTAGGGGGTCGATGGAGAGGAAACTTTAATTTTTTTAGTTTGTAAGCTCATTTGCATTTACTAGATTCACTATTTTCATGACTTGAAGGAGGAAGAGGACCCAAGAGGATCCTATCATCCTTGTCATTTGAGTTAGGTAATGGTTGTTCACATGGAAGGAGAAAGTTCAAGTTAGGAGGAGAATCAAAGATCACTGTACCATCATGTCGAAGTCTCCAATATTCAAAAGGAGGCTTGTTCTTATGAGGAGGATCTTGACATCCTAATCTTGATGTGTTTTCATCTGCTGGTCTTCGTTCTAAAATTAGGTGAATGTTATGCTCAGTTGTTGTGTTACATCCATGTTTTCTTAAGATAGTAAAACCCTTTCCATATGTTTCTTCAAGATTGATTTGTGGTTTGTAACTTTGTGATCATAAAATGGTTGAGGATGTGGTTGTTTATAGGAACTAGGTCCACGTGATGGAGGGAACCTAGGTCCTTCAGTTGCTTCAGGATGTAAATAACCAAACATGTTAGGAGGTGAGCTAGTAGGGAGATCTTGTGACTTCATGGATGGGTAAAAGGTTGCATCAGCTTCAAGGTTGTCAAGACATGAATTTAAGAACTTGTTCGTGCTATCATCATCTTCTTCAATGATGTCTACAACATGAGGAGGAAATTCATTTGGAGTTGAAGGAGCATGACGAAGCTCATGGTCATTAGGATCATAGCCAAAGTCACAATTTGACATGTCTACTAAGGATTTCAATGAATTCCAAAATTTAGTAAAGTAGAAAGCCATGACGAAAATAAATAAAACTAAAATAATATGCAAGAAAGTGTATAAAACAAAAAATCTAGAAAGTATGACAAAAATTAATAACAGCAAACTGTGATGCAGAAAATACCTAGAAAATGCTTGAAAATGTAGTTCAAAATGTGCAGGTGGACTGATTCACCCAGGCTGGTGAATGACTCTAGGTATGATATTTTTTTGTTTTTTTAGAAAATTTAAATTGATTTTTATGTGTTTCAGATGCAAATGCAAATTTTAAGTTTTTTCTTTATTATTTAATCTATAAAAGTGAAGTCTATATGATTCTTTCACTAATGCAATTTTAGAAACCCTAGGATGCAAAAACAAAACAAAACCTAATTGAATGTTGATGCAAAGGAAACCTAGGATGCAAGATGTAATTTAAATCAACAACAAAAGTGTTCAAAATATAGGTTCCCAAAAATGAACCATCAATTCTAAGGTGTTCTATGGGCTTCTCTTGCACTCTTAGGGTTTTTCACGTAAAAGGAGAGAGATAAAACACTAAAATTGAGGCGGTTCACTCAAAATACGGTATGCAAAATGGAATTGAGACTAAATGCAATGATCTAAATGCAACTAAATTATGAAATTTACTGATTATGAATGTAAAACCAATTAAATATGTAATATTTGAAAACACAACAATGTATGCAAAAATGAACTAAAAACATAAACTAATGCAAACAAAATTGAATGAGGTATAACAAAGTGTACCTAGAAGTTGAATGTTGATCTTGGAAGGTTATGAAAACTAGAAAAAATCATTGTTTATCACAAGTGGTACTCATTTTCCATTGATGGCGAATCAGTCCTGCTACTAGTAAAAAGGCTTGAAACTACTTTTTGATTGTCAAGAACTGATTTTGAAAAAAAAAAAATTAATTTATTCTTTAGGTAGGACTCATTTACCATCGATGGAGAATCATTCCTCATCCAAAATTCTGCAAATTGAAAGGTCCATCTTGTAGGTCAAGATTTTCACTTATCTTCTTGTTGGGTTGACAGAGTCAAATCTATAGAAAATAAGTTGTAGATTCTCTCCAAGCTTGAATTAGGGTTTGGTTGACTTGAAACACTTTGATAACTTATTGACCACCTTTGAACACCTATTTTCTTGACAAATTTGTATATAAAGTCTGCAAACACACATACAAAAGGGTAAACATGGTTAAGAGTTAGAGGATAGGGATTTTCCTTAGTCAAATCCCACTTTGGTAATCAAACCCATGGTAAAGAAATGCAATGAAATGAAGGACATGATGAATAATAACATGAAAATTTCCTAAACTCACCAAAGCCTTATTGAATTTTTTTTAAGATATGTCAATGGCTGCTCCCAGATGCTTGATGATTGCTCAATTGAATGATACTTGAATGTAATTGAATGCTTGAATGAACTAGTGAATGAGATGAATTCTTGGATGAATTAGTGAATGAATTAAGTGTAAAATGGATGGAAAAACACTTATTTATACACAATTATGCCCTAATAACCCAATAATACAATATCACAGTCCAACATAAGGTCTTTTTGAATAAAAACTCGAAAGGAATTTTGAATTATTCTGAATTTGGAGCCAAGAGGGACTCATTCACCACCCATGGTGAATGGGTCCCACTCTAAGCTTGTTAGAGGGTGTCAAGAATTAAGTTTCATTTAATGTTGTTTATCAGTTTTACATTCAAAAAACCACTTAATTAAGTCTTATGAATGCATAAAGGCGTCATATAAAGCATAAGAAAGGTGTAAATAGTGATAACAAGCCTCAAAAAGTGTGAAATTTTGTTACAAGGCTCTACAAAACTTTAAAATAGGACTTGATAAGGAATAAAAAGCTGATTTGTAGATGAATTTGTGTCGTACAAAAATGGACCCTTTTCATTTTCATGGCCTTTTAGTTCTTGTTTCATGATGGTTGGTCTATTTTGGTTTGATTTTATATTGTAATGTGCCTTGATCATGCATATTAATTTACTAAAATTCAAATATCGATGTGTTGTGAAGGTGTTGTGAAGTGTTGTAAAACATTTCTACACTCTTCTAGACTCTATTTATTAAAATTCATATAAAAATCACCTTTTATAACTAAACAAGTCCTATTTTGAAGTGTTGCAAAGTCTTGTAACAATATTTCACACTTCTCTAGCTACAACTTCATTATTTACACCTTTCTTATGTTTTATTTGACCCTTTTACACCCTAATAAGCTTTAATTAAGTTCATTTTTTAATGTAAATTTGACAAATAACATTAAATACAAGATAATTCCTGATAGCCATTTTTAGGTCCTAGATGGAACCCATTTGCCATGGGTGGTGAATGAGTTCCCATTGGCTCCAAATTCAAAATATTTTAATTATGCTTTTGGGTTTTTATTCAAAATTACTTGATGTTAGCCTGTGATGGGGTATTAATGGGTTACTAAGGAAACAAAATGTATAAATAAGTGTTTTTACATCAATTTAAACTCCCATCCATTCAACTATTCAATCTCACATCACATCCAAGCGTTCAAGCATCTCACAACATCAAATCATGCACTATTCAAGCATTTTGGAGCATCCATTGATATAACTTTAGATTTTCATCAACAAGGGTTTGGTAAGTTGATAGCATTTTCATGTTATTTTTTTATTATTCTCATGCATTTCATTCTTTTATTAGGGGTTTGATTACCAAAGTGGGGTTTGAACAAGGAGAGCCTCTATTTGCTAACCCTCAACCATTTTTTCCATCTTGCATGTGTGTTTGCAAACATACGTATGTAGAATTAACAAGCATTTAGATGATTAAAGATTGGTCAACAAGTCAACTAGGTGCTTCAATTCAAATCAATCATATCTCAAGTTTGGAGAAGGTATTCTATCTGTTTCCTATAAAACTAACTTTGACAACCCGACAAGTAGACATTTCTAGACCTAGTGTTGCAAAGTTGTCTCTTGATTTCTCAAAATTTTGGGAGAGGATTGATTCTCCACCAATGGTGAATGTGTCCTAGCTTAAATTGAAAATCTAGGTTTTATCAGATTCTGGATCCCAACAGTCAAAAACTAGTTCTCGATAGCTTTTCACCATTAGTAGGACTAATTCACCACCTTGGTTGAATAAGTCCCACTATTGATTTACAGTAATTTTAGACAACTTTCAAACCATTCCAAATTCTTCAAATCTTTCCCCCATGTACTCTAATTCAGCCTTTCTCTTTCTTTTTTGCATTTTATTTATTCTTATTTCATTGTTTGTATATAACATTATGTTTTTCAATATAGACTAAGTCTTAGTTTTGCATTCATAATTAGTCATATAAATCACTTACTTGCATTTATTTCACTTCATTTAGCTTAAATAATATGACACATAACATAGTTTGAATGAACCCATTAGCATTTTTGGCCCTAACTCTCTCCTTTAGGTGGAGAACTCTGGAAGGGCTACAGAAGTGCATTGGTGCCAAAAATCTATGGTTCATTTTGGTGAACCCACATTTTGAACACTTTTCATTTCTCATTTGATTCACATATTGCATCCTAGATTACATTTTCATCAACATTCAATTAGGGTTTTGTTTTGTTTTTTCATTCTAGGATTTCTCAAATTGCATTAGTGAAAGATTCATTTAGATTTCATTTTTGCATTGCATATCATTGAAAAAACTAAAATTCTACATTTTACTTCCTTAATTGCATTATGAAAAGCATTAGAATCACATAAAATTTATTGAAAAAAACAAAAAAATATCATACTGGGAATCATTCGCCACCCTGGGTGAATAAGTCCCTTTGTACTTTTTACACAACAATTTCAAACATTTTCTACAATTTTTCTGCATTATAGTCTTCTGTAGTTACTTTTTTTTTCATTTCTAGAATCTCTAATTTTAGTCTTTTATTGCATCTTATTTTACTTGCATCATGGCATTTTCTTTTAATAAGTTTTGGAATTCCTTAAAATCCTTGGTAGACATGTCTAATTGTGCCTTTGGCTATGACCCTAATGACCTTGAATTTCCACATGCTCCTTCAACACCTCATGAAGTAGACATCAATGGAGAAGATGATGATAGCATGAACAAGTTTTACAATGAATTCCTTGATAACCTAGAAGCCAATGCAGCCTTGTATCCATCCAAGAAATCCCAAGACCTTCCTACCATTGCACCTCCTGATCACTTTGCATACTTGCATCTTGAAATCAATGAAGCACCTAACATTCCTCCCTTAAGTGGACCTAGTTCCACTACAAAAACCTCACAACCATTCTACACTCACAAAGTAACAAACATATGGCAAAGGATTTACTATCCTAAGTAAACAAGGTTGTGACACAACACATGAACATGACATTCACCAACTTCTTGAACAAACACCAATCAATGAAAACACCACAGGATTAGGATATTAGGATCCTTCTCATCCTGATAAACCTCCTTTTCAACCTAGGAGACTTCAATATGCTAGTACAATGATCCTTGCTTCTGCTTCTACCTTAAACATTATCCTTCCACATGAAAAATGATTACCCTCTTCTAATGACAAGGATGCTAGGATCCCCATGGGCCCTCTTCCTCCTATTGATGAATAAGGAGAATCAAGAAAATGAAAAAAACCCTAGAAATTGAAGAAACTCAAGTTTCCTACACATCCTCCACCCGAATTTAAAAGGAAAGTTCAATTGCTTTTAAACAAAGGTCTTGTACTTTTACAACTTGTGAGTAGGTTGGCTATTTTTCCTAAAGATTCTAACATACCATTTTGCAAATATCATCGTATTCTTGGAAATTGAATAGAAGAATGTCCAACATTGAAGGACATACTGGATAAGTATCATTTTAGTGATACCGATTGTTTCCCCATCATACCTTAAAGTAACCAAGTCCCATCATCATGCCATAGTTGTATAATTATTTATTCTCACTATTGCATGATCCTTTTCCATCACCTACCTCAACTCATTCTTTTCTTTACACTTTATGGGGGGAAAGAAGTTGATAGCTTTTCCTTTGTAATGGAATTGTATTTGTCTCTTAACTATGTTATTCCTTTTCCGCTTAACAATTTAAGACTGAGGAACCAATAACTTAGTTAATGGTTTCAAACTAAAATTTGCAGCTCCTTTTCCTTTTCCTTTTTCTTTTATGTGTGTATCGTGTTGGACCCTATATCGTGTGTTCCATGTTCTCTCTCTCATCATACATTTCTTCTATTTGTACCTCTCTTCTTCCATATGTTGTGCATTGTACTTTTCACTTTTTCT
Organism: Sequoia sempervirens; assembly: GCA_007258455.2. Lineage (NCBI taxonomy): Eukaryota > Viridiplantae > Streptophyta > Pinopsida > Cupressales > Cupressaceae > Sequoia > Sequoia sempervirens. Next base: position 24,068,639 of record VDFB02075321.1, on the reverse strand, counting down.
TTTTGTGTTTTCCTTTTGAGGATGATGCAAAGCATTGAGATGCCCCATTTTTCTTCTATGTTGACCCAGAACGTCCTTTTCCTTTTTAGTTTTTCTTCTTTTTTTTTTGTTTTAGGGTTGATGCAAAGTGTAGAGACACCCTATGTCTCTTCCATGTTGACCAAAAAGTTCCTTTTATTTTTAACTTTAACTTTTGTGCTTTCCCTTTGGGGATGACACAAAGCATTGAGATGCCCTATGTCTCTTCCTTGTTGACCCAATTGGTCCATTTTCCTTTTTACTTTGTCTTTTCTTATGCTTTTCTTTTTGGGGATGACGCAAGGAATCAATATTGCATTGTCTCCTTTATGTTGACCCAAAATATTTTCCTTTTCTTTTGCCTTTTTAGTTTCTTTTTACTTATGTTCCTCCTTTTGGGGATGATACAAAGCATTGAGATCGCAATTTATCTTCCATGTTGACCCAAAATAGACTTTGTTTTTTCTCTCTTTGTGTCATTCTTCAAGTTCTATTTTCTTTAGGGAATGATGATAGTTCTGAGCTCTTTTATAAAAAACATTGCAGCAGCAAACATACTGACCCCAAACCATAGATCCCTTATGTGTTTTTTGTGTTCTTTTTCAGGGGGGCAACTCCCTTTCTTTTAGTTTTCATTTTCATTGACATGATATATCCTAACTTTGAAACATATGACTTGGCATAGGGCTTTCCAAGTTGGCTCTCATGTCTTGTTTTTCCTTTTTCATTTTCTTTCCTTTTCTCATTTAAAGTAATTTCTCACAGAACAATGTGTAGAAATTCCTCTAAAGGAGGGGGGGGGCATATATTACAATAATTCATTTGCATTTTTAGTTCTTAGTGCAGCCTTGTCATTTATATGATGTGTTTTTCATTTTGTGGATGACATTGGGCGTGATGTCCTTCATAAGTGTGATCTATCATAGCATATTACATTCCTTCATAAGTTGTCAATATACTAGATTCTTTGACCGGTCCTCTATTGGAGACATTAGTCATAATGTTCCATAATTGACTAACCTTGCATGAACTTAAGAAGACTCCTTTGAACATATTTTTCATTTTTCATTTTTTATTTTTCCATTTTTTACATTTCACATCTTTGCCACCTTGTATAATGCAACTTGCATGACTATGGTACCTTGCTCTTTTTTCATGAGTTCTAAAGATATGAAGCTTTGCTTTTCTCATGAAGAATGAACTGACATTTTCCTTCATGACACCTTTTTAAATTTATCAAGAGGTATAACTTTGATATGGTTGAGCGGGAAGCCCATCTAGTGGCATGACTTTCCACATAGCCACCTTTGTGTTTGTGAGTGCATATTGGAACTAGTGTATGTATCTCCCCTTTTGGGCTTTCTCACCTCTTGGACAACCATAAGTAATGTGGCCCTAGACTGAGTATACTTGGGCCTTCTCACCTGGCAGACCACCATGAGTCTTTTCACCCCAGAGTGAGTATGCATTCTCTTTTAGCCTAGATCTAATCCACAACTAGTTGGAAAAATGATTGAAGGTTCATCTTATTCTCAACATTTTTGTGTTCCTTTGTTCTTATGCTTAGTTTTCCATGGCATTTTCATCTTGGGATCTTAATCATCCCTCTTTATTGTTTTCATTTCATCTTGCTAATGTAAGTTCATTTGAACCCTCCTCTCGATGTTCATGGCTACTTTAGTGCGAGTTTCAAGCAAGTTCATCCTCTCACTAAAGTGGGGGCTAAATGTGTCATATAAAAATAGCCCCTTGTCATTTTCATGGCCTTTTAAGTCTTGTTTCCTGATGTTTGGTCTATTTTTCTGTGATTTTATATTGTAATGTGGCTTGAACATGCATATTTATGTACTAAAATTCAAATATTGACATCTTTTAAACGTGTTTTAAAGTGATGTAAAAAATTTATACACTCTTCTAGATGCTATTTATTATAATTCATATAAAAATCACCTTTTATCACTAAAAAAGTCATATTTTCAAGTGTTGTAAAGTCTTGTAACAATATTTCACTCTTCCCTAGGCACAACCTCACTATTTACACCTTTCTTATACTTTATTTGACACTTTTATGCCATTATAAGCTTTAATTAAGTGCATTTTTAAATTTAAACTTGACAAATAACATTAAATACAAGATAATTCCTAACACCCATTTTCAAGTCCTAGGTGGAACCCATTCACCATGAGTGGTCAATGAGTCCCCATTGGCTCCAAATTCAAAATATTTTAAATTTCATTTCATTTTTTTATTCAAAATTACTTGATGTCAGACTGTGATGAGGTATTAATGGGTTACTAAGGCACAAGAATGTATAAATAAGTGTTTTTACATCCATTTCAACCCCCATCCATTCAAGCATTGAATCTCACATCACATTCAAGCATTCAAACATCTTACAACATCAAATTAAGCACTATTCAACCATTTTGGAGCATCCATTGATAAAAATTCATATTTTCATCAACAAGGGCTTGTTAAGTTGATAGCATGTGCATGTTATTTTTTTTCTCATTCTCTTACATTTCATTATTTTATTAAGGTTTTGATTACCAAAGTGGGGTTTGACCAAGGAAAACCCCTATTTGCTAACCCTCAACCATTTTCCCCTCTTGCATGTGTGTTTGCAAACCTATGTATGCAGATTTAACAAGCATTTAGGTGATTGAAGATTGTTCAACAAGTTTACTAGGTGCTTCAAGTCAAATCAATCATATCTCAAGCTTGGAGAAGTTATTTTGTCTATTTCCTACATAATTGACTTCAACAACCTAACAAGCAAACATTTCAAGATCTAGTGTTGTAGAGTTATCTCCTGATTTCTCAAAATTTTGGGAGAGGAATGATTCACCAATAGTGGTGAATGAGTCCTATCTTAAGACTGAAAATCTAATTTTTGTCAGATTTTGGATCCTAACAGTCAAAAACTGGTTCTCGACAGTTTTTCACTACTAGGAGGACTAATTTGCCACCCTGGGTGAATGAGTCCCATTGTTGATTTCTAGTAATTTCAAACAACATTCATACCATTCCATATTCATCAAATCTTTCCCAGGTGCACTATGATTCAACCATTCTCTTTATTTTTTGCATTTTATTCATTCTTAGTTTATTGTTTGCATATCACATTGTGTTTTTCAACATAGCCTAAATCTTAGTTGTGGATTCATAGTCAGTCATATAGATCACTTGATTGCATTTATTTCACCTCATTTATCTTAAATAGTATCATACAACATAATTTGAATAAACCAATTAGCATTTTTAGCCCTGCCTCTCTCCTTTTAGGTGAAAAACCCATAAGAGCTAGAGAAGTGTATTGATGACAAAAATTGATAGTTCAAAATTGTAATGCGAAGAGTCTAGAAAAGTTTAGAAATGTGTTACAACACTTTACAAAACCTTCACAAGATGTCATAATTTGAATAGTTAGGACCTAATTTGAATTCATAAGCCACATTAGAACATTAAAACAAAGAAAAACAGGTCAAACATCATAAGAGAAAGACCTAAATAACCATGAAAATTTAATTGATCCATTTTTATATGGTACAATATCTTTGGAGGCTTATTTGCATCATGATGGGATGCAAGAACTATATCCCTCAGAATTTTATCCCTTGGAATCCATTGATCCATTAAAGGAATAGTGATTTTTTTATCTCTATCAAGGTTCTTAATAACATCAAACATCAAAGCATAAATGGCATGAATAATGATTAATATTTTCTCTATCCCCTTATTCAAGTCCTCAAGAATTATTATCACAATCCTCATATTATTCAAATGAATAAGATCATCCATCCTATCTTCATAATTCTTGAGCTTTTCCATCATCTCCTCCTTGGTAACTTCCTCAAATTGAGGTGCATCTGATGATTCAAGAGTTGATTGTGCCATTTGTATGTCTTTAGATTCAATGTGGTTAGTCTCCTCATGATTTTAAGGAGGAGGCAATATTACAACATGTGAGGTACTAGGTTGTAATACATGGAATTGTTGTTTCAACAGAGCCATTTGAGTTTTCATTTGAGTGATCTTTTGCTACCTCAAGTTGTACTCAACAACCACCTCATTATATTTTCTTCTAAATCTATATCCCTTTTCTTCGTTAATGACTCAATTGTGGATTTAGTGAATTGAGCCACATTAACATTAATGGTTGCTTCCTGTAAGGTAGTTGTATCTGAAACTCTTTTTATGGTTGAGCCTCCTCTTACACTTGGGGCATGTTTTGCAATATCATGCTTTTGAGTGGTTGGGGCTAAATCCAAAATAGAAAGAGTTTCCCATCGCTGACTAAAAGCTGACCCCTATAAAGCCAATGTGACTTCTTCATCACTATTAAAATTGGAGGCATCTTATCCTCTCACAGTATCAAAAGAAATTGTTGATGTCAAGTCCCATTCTAGGAGTAATAACACTCCACTCTTTCTCACCAATTCCCTATTCTCCTCTATAGAAAGGTTTGAATACTTGAACCTCATTTCATCTCCTCCTTGTTTTCATCAATGTTGCATACTCATCCATCATTTGTCTCCATAAATATTCCTTTAAAGCTTGTGTCTTGAAAAATTGATCAGGTTCCATAAAAATCTTTCACATGCTCACAGTCTGACATCCATAGAGTTATGTATTCCACTTAGTTCAACTTTGCTTGACCTAAGGCTCATAGTCTATGATATTATTTCCACTTGAGGAGATCACATACCCTGCATTATTTCCTCATCAGTTATAGAAATTTCATCATCTGACTCCTTTGTAGGATAGTCAACCATACCAAAATATTCAAATTTTTTCTTCTTTATTGATGGGCATGGCTCCCTTGGAGGGGATGCTTCTCTAATCAAAGAATCCAATTCAATTATTTTAGGGGAAAAATAATGTTGTAGTGATAATGGAATTGGAGGTAGTTGTGGTGAATGCACTTTTGACTCCCTAGATTGTGTGGTAGTAGCAAATGTTTTTTGCTTCCATAGTATTCATTTTCTCCTCGAATATATGTGCACCTTCTTGGAAGGATACACAACCAACTCTCTTTCCATCATAGGCACCTTCCCCTTATCTTGTATAACTTTTATATCCTTTAATCATGCCACTACTTTGTCAAAATTATGTATCATAGCTTCAATCTTTAAAATTGGGTCACTAATATCTAACAAAGGTTTAAATTCAGGCTTCTTAAACTTAATTTATCTTTCCAATTTCAAAAAACACCCCACTTCTTCATTTTTTCAATTTGGACATCAAGATCAACAATATTTCTAATGAGGTCATCAGGCATAGTGTAGGTGTGAACATATCAACCTCCCCTATTTCTCTTCATTAACCAAACTATGAATCCCTCAAGGTCATATGTCTTCTATGCTTGGATCTTCATATTGTAGTGAATGAGATAGTGCTCCACAAGATTACGGGGTGTTCATTGTGTAACAAATACCCTTAGAACTGTATAATTGTTATAAGGGATTACTGTTAACAAGTGTAGGACAACTGAGCTGGGGGGTGAATAATCAATTGTCACAAAATTCAAACTTAAACTTCAACATTTATCAATTCCACAAACACACTATTCTACTATTGAGTATGAACATGAACACCATATTTTTACATGGAAAACCAAATTAGGGGAAAGCATGGTGAGGATTAACTCACAATATAAAGTAGTTTTACAATTGAATATATCAAGCTCATTGCACTGAATGGGACTCATTATCCAAATACAAAATCTCACTACTTACAATGGAGGTTCACTACACAAAATATTAACAAAAAAAAATTAGGCTTCATAGCCAAAATGAACTAAAAATAGTGCACCTAAAAAGTGTTGTTGCAGTTCTAGTAATGCTCAATAGACACATTTCATCATTTTTGCTCTTCTTCTCATTTTCACATTCACTACTACTTCATCGATCATACACTCTCACACACGACACTCTTTTTTTCAAAAAATGTTCAACACACACACACACATATACTCGGTTTATCTGCAAGCATCAATTAGGTTGGCCTAATTAGATGCATTTCCTTGCTTACCAAAAATACTAACGTGTCAGCTTCATGTATTCACAAAGTCTTCCCAAATGTCGATTCAAATGCTTAATATGCTACAACATGTCAGCATAGACATAAGATAGGTCACACATTTATCCACATAACAAAATTAATTCACCATATTACAACTAGTCCAAGAAGTCAGCCAAAATAGACTTAATTGCAAAAAGTAATCAACAAAATAATGCTAATATGTTGTATGAGCACTAGAGAACATGAAGTTTTGAACATACATGCTTTCAGCAACCATAAACAATTTCTCAAAACTAAAAACATCAACTGTCAACTGTGGAGGATTGTAGACTAGAATACCAAAGGGCATAGCTTGAAAACTTGTTCATATACCAGACAAAAATATCGGATCAAGCACTAACTTATACTTGGAACCACAACATGGTGACATCAATGACAACACAAAACTATAGATATAATCATTCTTCTTCATTCTTCCAACAATCTCCCTCTTTTTCATGCATCATTGTAAAAGGGAGACCAAAAATATGTAAACATGGTGACATCCAAATTTCAAAAAGATTCCAATTCTTCCAAAAAAATTTAAACATTTAACTTTTCAACAAAAAATTAATTTTCTTCATCTTGTTCAAATTCCTTTTTCTCTTTCTGGTATTGGCATGGTGTGATGGTTTATAGGTGGCATTGTTGTTCTTTCCACCAAAGTTCAAAGCCCATTGGGGTAGTATTGTTGAATGGTTGTATCCGGTTCATAGCTCCGGTCAAAAGCGTTTAGCCCTTAAATAAATAAAAAATTCCTTTTTCTCTTTCTTTTCTTCTTTGCCAAAATAAACAAAACAATAGAAATTGAACATTCATAATTCAAGTAAAAATGACACTCTTCACCTCACATACCTTCTTGTATCTTTCTTTCATAACTACATATAACTTCTTCTAGTTAAATGTAGTAGAATCCATTCTTGTGTAGATGCTTTCCAATAGGGCCAATAGAGTAAAAGAAGATGATGAATATGAGTAAATTTTCTTTCACAATCTTCTACATTAGTAGGTATTCTAGAAATATTGTCTAACAGGACCTCAAAAATCTCCTTATGGAGCTAGAAAATTTTCACCACATCAACTCTTTGTCTCTATAAAACAATCAATTCAACTTGAAATTCACCAAATCTCATCCTTTGCTTTCCTTCTTTGTCTTCAAAGATATCAAAGTTCTTTCCAATGTTGATTGTACCTCAAATTCAATTTCTTCAATCCTACTTCTGAAATTATCTACTGCAATAGGCCACCAAAGACAATATTTGTAGATATCTGATATTTCTTTGATACATTTCTTCATTTCCATGATAAGTTTAGATAATCTCTACTTAGCTTTAGTACATTTATTTTCAACCAAGGATTCCAACTTGTATCCTTCTGTACCTTCAAGCAACATTCTTTCTTCAACAATCTCAGCTAAATTTTCTAGTAAGGAGTGAAAAATAATTGATACATCAATGCCTTTTCAAATTAGATACTCTATTAGAGTGTCATCAATCTTGAGTCTATCAATAGGAGAGGCTCCATCCCATAACTCACCAATATTATTCCTCTTTCCTTTAACCAACATAGACTGGATGTCATCTAAATTAGAGGATTCAGATCTAGGCAGTGATTATTTTTCCTTCTATTCTGAAAAAAGATAATGATGTCTTTAGTTATTGCTTTTATTTTCTTCATTTCTGGAGGGGAATCACTAATGATAACTTCCAATTCTCATTTACTAGAGGATGAACCCACTTTAAAATGACTTAGTGCTAACATATCAAATCATAGATTTGTTCTTAAGGATGTGAACTATGATTTGCACATGCTTACGTTATCTTCCAATGATTCCAATTATCTATAGACTTGTTTCCCAATAGGAATACTGGATTACTACACAAGATTTTCTTTTCCCAGTAGGGAGCTCAAAAATTAAATTACCAAGCACACAAGCCAAGATCCAAATCGAAAGGGATAACCATCAATCATAGACATTCGAGCATTTTTAGATAGATTTTCAAGTAATAGGCTACATAAGTCAAACTACCTATTCTCCTTAACCATCATATGTGAAATGTATATAGCAATAGCTGATGTTGAGCTGTTGCAATTTCTAAAATTAATTTTTTTAAGAAACAAAATATGTAACATACCTTATAGTCAAATCGGCAAGAGTGTTTATCAATAGGGCTCGAGTGTCTTTATTAGAGCCAATAAGTTTCTCCACATCTTTTTATTTCACGGTTTTCTTTCTAGGAAGATCCCCAATATTGCACAAGGTAGTAATCACTTTTATCACTTCCTTCGTGATTAGGTAGTGTTTTTCCAATTCAATGTTGTCATTCTTGAAATGATTCAAAATGAACAAAATAAACTATTTATCAAAAAACCATGAAAATTCTCCTAATAAATCCATACCTAGTGTTTTTATGTTCTGTAATTCATTTCCCTTCAACCCTAGTTCCATTTCTTTCATCTTTCTATGATCAAATTCTTCCAATTCAAATCTTTTCAGCTTTAGAGGTTTGTTGCCACTTGATCCTATATCTATTTTCATGCCTAACTTTTTGAATTCATTAATGTTTAATCAAAAACTCTTCATTTTAATTCTTCCCTTTTTCAAACTAAGAAATGATTCTTGATTACCTATGAAAATTTCTCCAAATTCCCTTTAGAATTGATTCAAACTGCTTCAAGATTGCATCAAGGCACTTTTCAAATTCTTCAAATGCTCAACTAATAAAAAGGGCTTACAAGTTTCACCTTATACACCATTGATTTGTGCTAAAATGGATTAAATGTGGAAGACATCAAAAAGCTACTAAAAAGATTCTTCTCAACACAGAAAACCCTAATTCGGTCTACAAATTATTATGTCAACATGTTTTCTTCTGGTTCCTTTTCCAAAACCTTTGATTCTTCATTCTTCATATTCCATCCTCATGCCAACCTCTAACACATCGTTTATCTAAGGGGTTTTTATAAATTTCTGATAATGCTCCCCCTAAGAGCATTCTGGGTCTAATTCCTGAATGAATTGTCCTTACTAATGAAGGCATAGACACATCAATAGTTTCAAGTTCTTCTTTCTTCTTCCATATTGTATTCATCTCCTACTTCATCTCTTCTTTGTTGATCTTCTTTACTAGGTCATTCTTCTCTACTAGAACATACTACTTTCCCTTCTTACTTCTGCAAATCTTTGAAATATGTCCTAGCTTATTGCAATTATAGAAAAAAACATTTCTCTGATTAGTCTGACATCCATTACTTATCGATCTACATTGATTTTCTTTGTGTCCAAATTTGTTACAAGTATAGTAGTAGCCATTAAAGGATTGATTCATTTTTCCTCCATTAAATCTATTTATCATTACCTGACTGATCATTCTCACTTGAGATCTGCATTTAGTAGCTTTATGTCCAACCTTCTTACATCCAAAACATTGTCTGGTGAAGGGACCAAAAAATTGGTTCTTTTTGCTCCTGCATTTTGTTGCCTTATGACCATATTTATTATAGGAAAAACAAATACCATTGAAAGAGGGATACCTCTGTGGATTAGGTTGTCTCATAGAATATCTCCTTGCAAGCTTTCTTGAATTTCCTTTTTGCTTCCCTTTGTCTTGAATCTTTTGATTGTCCTTATAAATTTTACCTGCATCATTTTCTAAGCCACCTTTGTCTTTACTTGGTTTTTGTCTAACAAGTAGTTCTCCAAGCTTATCAAAGCTAGATCTGAAATTATTCACACAGATTTTTTCCTTTTGTAGTTCTATAGATTTATTTTGTACCATTGTATTCATATATTCTTCAATTTTATTCTTTTCTTCTAAATCCACTTTCAATCAGATTATCTCTTGTTTCAGCTGCTCACTTACTTCTTTGTGTCTTTCCTTGAATTTCTTTAATTTTTCTTTCAGCTTCCAGACACATTCATTTGCTTCATCAAGATTCTCTTTCAGATCTCTATTTCAATTTTCAGCTTTGTCAAGATCCTTGAATGCAGTATGGAGTTCTTCTTTATCATCCATTTGATCAATATTTAGGATCCTCTCAAGTGGTTAAGCTCTTCACCAAGGAACAATTCCATGACAACTAAGAGGGTGGGTGAATTTGTTGTCACAAAATTCAAACTTAAACTTCAACACTTATCAACTCCACAACCACACTATTTTGTTATTGAGTATGAACATGAAATACAAATAAAGTAAAATCAACACAATGAATACTGGTTTTTTACATGGAAAACCCAATAAGGGGAAAACCACATTGAGGATTAACTCACAATATAAAGTAGTCTTACAATTGAGTATATAAGGCTCACTACCAAGGGCTCACTACCCCAAATAGGACTCACTATCCCAATACAAAAGCTCACTTCTTACAAGGGATGCTCATTGCCTACAAAATATTCACAAAAATAAAATTTGGCTTCAACACCAAAATGAACTAAAAATAGTGCACCTAACAATTGTTGATGCAGTTTTGGTGATGCTCAATAGAGTCACTTCATCAGTTTTGCTCTTCTTCTCATTTTTGTATTCACTACTGCTTCATCGATCACACACTCTCACACACCACTCTCTTTTTTTCAAACATTACATTCAACACAAATACACACACACACAAATATATATATACTCATTTTATCCACAAGCATCAATTAGGTCAACCTAATTAGATGCATTTCCTTGCTCACTAAAATTACCAACCTATCTACTTCAACTATTCACAAAGTCTTCCCAAATGGAAATGAAAATGCTTAATATGCTACAACATGTCAACATAGACCTAAGAGAGGTCACCGATTTTTGCATAACAAAATTAATTCACCATATTATAACTAGTCCAAGAAATTGGCCAAAAATAGACTTCATTGCAAAATGTTATTGAAAAAATAATGCCAATATGTCATACAAGCACTGGAGAAAATGAAATTTTGAACATACATGCCTTCATAAACCATAAACAGTTTCCCAAAGCCACAAGCATCAATTATCAACTACAAAGGATTGTGGACTAGAATACAAGAGGGTACAACTTAAAAATTGGTTTAGATACTAGACCAAAATATCAGATCAAGCATTGAATTAGACTTGCAACCAAAACATGGGTACATTAATGAAAACACAAAACTATAGAGATAATCATTCTTCTTCATTCTTCCAAAAATTACATCCCCCTAGTTGTGAGCAATATTCAAACTAGGCCTCCTTTTAGATTGCCTCAAGAAATAATGCAATTCTTGTTACCTATTTTTTGTCCTAGCTCAAATAGGTAGAGCTGATTATGTTTTTACAAAGTGAAAGCAAAGAATACATACATTTCATGCTATGTCACATTCATATGCATAAAGGAAAATATCTAATACTACATCATCGCATTATACATATGCATACAACAATGAAGAGAGATAATTATTCTCTTCAAAGAAAACAGTCTTTATTGATAATATGAATGTATGGTGTTCCACACAAGCTATGGAACTAACTATTAAATTGCATATAATGGGAAAAGGTATACATTTATAGATAATAATGAAAAATTATATATGTGGAGAAAGAGGACCCATAATTTCCTAAATTACCAATCCCAATTGGTGGCTTTGGCTTTGCATCTACTGCTACCCCTCTTGCTTGTCCAAACTCCAGTTGTTGCTTGCCCTGCTGGTCTAGAAATTCCTACATGTGAGAGAGAAATGTGATGTTAGAGAAATGAAGGATCATTATTCAATAGATGTGAATTTATTTATAAAAATATAAATTGATCCTCATATGTATTTATATATTTAGCATACCATAGATGTACAAGAAAACAAGAGAGTTATCAAACACATCTATCATATGCTATATTTTATCTAACATGTTCGCTTCTTGTGTAGGTATAGGTGAAAGATTTGTACTATTTTTTTTCATCTGTTTACAACACATGGGATATAATGTGGCTGCTACAAGGGTTGAGCCCAACATGCTACCCCTTAACTTCAAGAGAGGTTTGAAAAAGAAACATATTCATAATGCTCAATGAAAACATTCAACTAAAGGAGTAAATCATTAAGTAACTACAAGTGCTTCAATATATTGATCATAAATGATAATCAACTTTGAATGTGTAATGAATTGAGAATCATGGATGAACAACCACTCATTAAAAATTATCAAAGAACATGCAAGACAGAAAATAAAACTACATTATCCTCCATTAGAAATTTCTATTTGCATATAGGTATGTCATATCATCATTGATTGACTACATAGCGTTGTTGCAGTATCATATTGCTTCCATGTTTCATAAATATATTATTCACTTTGGTGAGGTAACAAGTGATTAATTTCCATAAATTGTGATAGTGAACATTCATACATAATAGTGCTCATATTTGAGGGACAACAAACAATGTCTTGTTGTTTATGTTGTTTATATACATATCCATCAAGGTATCTTACAAACAGTGCTTGCACACAGTAAAGGGATAGCCAAGAATGCACTACTCATGGAGTGGAAATGTGGTGTATTCATCATATGCATAGTTATTTAAGTTCCTCATAGTTCATCATCAATGATGGGATAGAAAACATGTTACTTTCAAATTTTGAAGGGGCATTGACTAATACAAGTGATAATCTATTTTGATAATACAATCACAATGACAACAATGAGTCTAATGCAATATTATGAAGAAAGTTAATGTAGCTCATGTATACATGCCTAACTATTGTGTGTGTATAGAATGGAAGCTATAAGCCTTGTTTGGAGATTTTTGAGGAACAATGCCATAAATCCATAATCATGATAAAGGGGAAAACAATTGTCAAATTGTAGCATCATAAGAAGAGGAAACATCTAATTGTTATACATAAAATAACATGGTGAGAACCAAGAAGAAGAAAGCGTGATTTCAATGTTTCAATAAATAATTTTAGGATGCAAGATACATAAATACAACATGCAGAGGGGTATTGAGAGCATGTAAAAACAAGGGTTTCATTTCACTCATTATGAATTCAATCATGTCATTTCCCCAAGGAAATAAGAAGAAATGAACAAAAAAACTAGTTTTCCTTCTCATGGCTATGGCCTGAGATTTATTATTGTTTCAAAGAAAGCAAAAATCATCATGGGGAATAATTTTTTTACGCAATTCAAAAGGAAACTAGAAACAATGAATTACCTAGAATTATAAAGCCATGGCTGGAGAATTTAAAGTACTTCAAAAGATAATAGAACCCTAAGCTTGTAGAAAAGAAGATAGCCATAATGCACAAGGTTCTCTTCTATAGAAAAATCATGAACCCAGATGGAGTAATGGAGCAGTCGCGACCTCCATAAAAGAACACATAGATTCATTTCATTTTTTCACAGAAGGAAAATGTTTACTTTTAAAATAAGCTTGAATCGATCTTATTTAAGAGGGAAATTTACAAACTAAAAGGCATAAGAACTTATGCAATTTTTTGTGTGGAGAGATACCCTCAAAGATTGCATGAAAGAGCATCCCAAAGACTCATAATCAGTCTCTCATGGTGACCCCATATTATGTAGAAGATCAATATTGATGGAGGAAAAGAAAATACATCAAAAAAAAAATGTATAGCCACAACTTGGGAGGTTGAGATACTTCAAAAAAGGAAGCAAAACATTGGATTTTCTTTGAAAATGCTTACTCCTCTACATTTCCTTCAAGATCTCCACTGAAATTCCTCCAAATAGAAAAAATAGTCAAGTCAAATTCAACACCCTTAGTCTCCATGGTGGCACTCCACAACAACAAATAAGGAAAAGAATGAAATGACTGATCATGTGGTTGTTTAGGGTTAGTTTTTACCTTAAGAACTGATTTCCAACAGAGGATTTTTTTCCTTTGTTTTTAAAAATCTTTTCCTTCAAACTAATACCCGCATAGGTATTTGTTTCTTTTCTTTTGCATCCTCTTTTTTTCATGCAAAATACTATTAGAGTGATGCATTATAAATCACTCTAATGATATTTTAAGATGCAAAAATAATTGCATAAGACTTTAATACCAAGTAAATCAAATATCCTTTTTGATTGACTCACAAAAACATAGTTGAGTCAAATGATTTATTTATGCATTTAATTTGAAAATTGTAAATCTTTATTAAAGTGAAGAAGATATAAATCACTATGATAAATGTTATTTATTAATGCAAGATAAATATGCTACATTGGTTTACAAAGATATACTCAAAGGAAGGGTTAAATAAAGCTTTAAAGCCTTTGCATGTGAATGAAACATAGGTAAATTTGATGACTTCATCATCAATTTAGCCTTAGCTAAGAGTCCAAGTGGATGGAGTATGAGTCAAGGAGGATTTTAAGGCACTTGACTCCATGTTTCTAATAGTTACAACCTTATTTTTGGGGCATTTTCAGTTATGCACCACCCTTTGGATTGTTTTCAAATTCAAAACTCCTTGTGTGTATTTTGGAGGAGTCTTGTTTCAATCAAATGCCTAATTTGGAGGAGAGGTTTCAGTTAGATAGTTCATCAAGCCAAGTGGAGCCAAGATTAAAAATTCAAATTCTTTGAGCCTTTTGTCTATAAGTCTTTTTTCTCCTCTCATCTTCTCTCTAGTTTTGAGTTTGGTGACTGATGTAGCATCACATTAATACTTTGTAACTCACTTCTTATGAGTCTTTTAGTCATTTTTTTAAGCATTTTTTCCTTCAAATGTAAGGAACTCTAGGTTTTCAATAAAATAAGCTTATTTCCTCCTAAAATATTTTTTGGTTGTAGTATTGTTAATGATTGATATGATAAAAATATTGTGTTTTCCTTTACTTTTATCAAAATTCCTTCAATATTGAATGCAAAGAATGGCATGTTATGGTGCAGATCTATGATTGTGTTTATTATTTTGGTGTATCAAAATTTCAAAAACATCATTTTTTTCCTTTTTATGAACATCAGAAAGCTAAAACCTTTAATAAGAATCATTTTTGCAAGCATGTGTAGCTGAGTTTTGAGAAAGTACAACTTCATTAGTTGAATGTATTTTTGAGTTTTAAATTATAAGCACATCCTTCTTACCCTTTTCCCTGTCAAGTATTAGTATTTTTATGTTATCTAAAGGGGAGTCATCCCATAACCTAGACGTCTACTTTCACCATAGGATACCCATAGCTTGAGAGTAGTCCCATGTTGCATAGGATTGTTGTGACTTTAGCTTAGCATCAAGTTCAAATCCCTATGACAACAATACCTTGGGGATCCTAGGTACATCCACCATTAGAGTCTATTTCAATTTGGTGGAAAAAATATTTGTAGTAGTCACATAGTCAGTCATTTGTTCATTCCTATCCAATATAGGGGTCCATGACTGCATGGGAATCTCAATACCATACAAAACACTTTTAAGTTCCATCTCTCGACCAAAATAGTTTGCACCTTTGAAAAGAAACATATGTATAAAGAGTGAAAACCACAAAAATTTGATACCAATTTTCACACACTTCAAGGCCACCAGTCCTTTGTGCATTTCCTCTACTATATAGGTGGAAAAATCATATAAGTTATTTATGTTAATATTTTGGATACTCGCAACCATATACATATGAGCCATTGGCATGCTAGAGCCAAGATCAAACCCTAGTATTTGGTAGAGAGAGTAAAAGGTACTTAAATATGGTTGAAAATACTTAATAGAGAGGGGCTCAACATTAGAGGGCCCCAAAGTAATCTTTCTTTTGTTGATTACCTTCTCTATTGATATCAAAAAATTGTTCAACACTGACACCCTAAAGTTGTTATTTACCCTTTAGTATTCCTTTCCCAATATCTTCTTATCAATCTTAACCATTTGACTACTCCAAGTGTTCAACTTGAACACATATGCAACTTATTCCTTATTAACCCATACCATATTTTTTCAATAATGAGCTCTAACAAACCTAACCATAGGGTCATTTTTCACAACAATTGATTTGAGAAGATCAACATCTATGAACATGTTGGGTACAACCAGCTTACCCATTGTCCAACCTCCAAGGGTTGCAAAAAGGGATACCAAAATTCCTATTTCCAAACCATCCCTAGAAAAGACTCCATCCGAAGATGGAGTTAGGTAGGGTAGCATCTTTAATTGTACAATAATAATCAGTGATTCCAAATTTAGTTCCAGGTCCAAAGTACATACATTGTCCCTTTGATTTCTTAGAGGTTGAAGATACCAGTTGTTTGGCTAAGTCCTATGTTAGAGGTCTTTTAGTGGGATTCAACTCAAAAGATTAGTATTTTGGCATGGATGCTTTTACTTTGGATGCAATCATAACAAAGTTTATGTGAACTAGGATTTACTACGAAGCAAATTTCAAGCTTAAAACTAGGGTAGAGGTTGATGCAATGTCAAACCTTTAAAAAAATGCAATGAAACTAGAAAACCTAATGACAAAATTATAGAATGTGAACTTACAACAAATTTTTAAACAACTAAGAAGCACTAAGCAGGATAGCAATTTTACTTACTAGTTTTTTGGATGCTTGAAAACATTAATTCTTCTCATCGAACGAGCTAGAAAAATTCAGTAAAAACTCCTTAGACACGTTAAATGCTTTAACAATTTGTAATTATAATTTAAAGAAAATTTTATGTATTCAAACATACCACTTGGAAATTTACTAGCTCTACATCATAACTACCATTATGGTTCACTGAACTATGAACCAAAATAGCTGATACAACTCATTTTCCCTCAATCTTGAATTCTCAATTTTATCCATTGATCTCATAGTCAGATGGACAAATAGATGGCTCAGATTTGGTCAAATAAGTTTGAAAATTTGACTACAAATAGCTATCACTATTGACCAACTAAAAAATTCCATGTGAATTTATCTCTATGTCACTCTACAGGCTCCATCATGTCCACAAGCATTGAAATTGTCAACGTGTCAACCTCCTAGCTTCCCCTCTAGGTTTAAAGCATGTGAATATTATGGTAGTGGGGAGGTGGGGAATGGTTGAGATTCATTTGTCAAAAACCATAATAACCGTTGATTTGAAAACCTTTAGTCATCGATGCCTTCGAGTTGTTGGACCTGCCAAAAGGGTGTTTAGGTGTTGTTTGCCTATTGTCGCTTCAACTCCTTAATTTGATTAATTTAGTCCTATAAGATGGAGGGAAACCAATAGAGAGTAGTCAATGGGACTTACAAAGCATAACAAAGGATTTTAATAAGCACATGCACTTATTACATGACTTAAAGGGACTACTTTCCTAGGTTTATAATATGAATGATATTGAGAAAATATTAAAACCCAAACTTAGGGAAAGAACAAGAATTAAATAATTTTATGACATGCATAAGACAAGGAAAGATTAATAAGGATTCTAGGGGTAGCAATTGGAAGCACTAGGCTCAAGGGGAAGGTGAGTAAATGGATGCAAAGGCATAATCTATGACTTAAGAGATTGGGAACAATAAAACCTAGTCAACATCGAATTAGATTATTAGAATGTAGGTAAAAGGAAAATACACTATAATATCTTTAATTTTGAATATAATATCAACCTATCTTGCTCTCTAGTATTGTATTCACTATCATCTGACTCAAAATAATCAACAAGTATTTATAAGTTATGGATGTCAAACTGTTAGCTTCTATTCAAGAGATGGTTTAATATTCCTATTAGTAATTTATCAAAGATTGTTTGAATGGCAATGCAATATAAAATATTATCAACTATAGTTTGGAATATGATTAATGAAGTACAATATAAAATAAAATATCATGAAGTGCACCAATTCACAATTCCATGGAATACAATATAAAATATCATCAACTATAGTTTGGAATATAAAACTCTTAGAGGAAATCAAAACCGAATGACACCACCTAGAAATATAAATTCCATGCCTAATTTCTCCAATAGAGGACAAGTCAAAGAAATAAAACACTCTTAGAGGAAATAAAAACTAAATGAAACCACCTAGAAAAGGATGCACCGTGGGAAGAAAGAAAATAGTGCAATGAAACATGGGTGTCAATGTATGCCCTCACTTTAAAGTGGTTGCTAACAACATTACCATGAGAAATTTCTTTAAAGTAGAAGAAGACCTAAGAGCTTATTTAGAAATCCCTATGCCAAGTCATATGTTTTCAAATTGAACAACATAATGAATAAGTATGTCACATGGGAGTCAACTTAAGGCATGTCATCCACATCCCAAGCTTGCTCTTATATGTACATGCAAGGTGATCAACTAGCCAAAAGAGACAATGACAAGTGACATACGAGGACAATACTATTTAATCCCCCTTCCCCCACTTAGTGCATGACAAGGATGAGCCAAATATGATGAAAATAATTTTTAGTTAGAGGAACTAAGTGCTTCAACACAAGGAAGAGAACCACATTCCTTAAGATGTTGAATTTTGCTAGTTAAATCCTTACATTCACTGGTAGCATGACCATGAACTCTATGATTTATGAAAAATGATTTCTTGTAGTAGAATTTATTTCATGTTCTTCAAGGGATAGATATCAAAAAATCTTGGAAGAGTCTCAACAAGATACCTTCTTGATCCAAAGAAGATGTTCCTTTATTTTACGACAAAGATATTTCATGCTTAGTACAAGGTGTCATACCTACACAAGACTCTTTATATTGCGATATTTTTTCTCTCCTTTATATGAGGGTGTAAAATCTAATGAATTCAATTCATTAGTGTTTTGTTAGATGACATCAAGACATTAAGTGAAGATTTATTTGTTTCTTTCATTTAGTTCAAAGGATAAAAATCAAGACCACTAGTGTCTACCAGTTTAGGATGCACTAATGTTAAAGTTGGATTAGTGGAATCTTTGGTAATAGTGTTGATATTGAGTGAAGGATTGTTTATGTCTTTCAAAGGACAATAACCAAGACTACTAATATTTTCTTGCATGTCAGGCTCTATAGGGTTACTGATACCTTATTCTCTAGCACCACATCCTTTTCCACTATATCCAAATTGTTTCATAAGTTCATAACTTTTTCCATAAAGTATTTTCATTTCTTTTGGATATTGTATCTCATTAGAGTTTCTCGTATAAAGTGGTTCTTCTTCTAAAGTGGTTGAGGTGGATGCTTTCGAAGAGAATTTTGAATTTTGTGTTGACATTACCACTTTTTCTTTTCCCTTTTTAGAGTGTTTGTTTATGATCTTGTATTCACCCATCAATATTAGTGTGAAATATAAGGAACCCCAATTATCTTCCAATAGCTTTGTGACTTCCTCAATGTTTTTTTCCTTGGATTTTTGTTGCACAAGGTTGTCTTGTGTAGTTGGTGTCACTATTTTCAATGTTTAAACAAATGTTTGGGTTAGGGTCAGCTTCAAGTGTGTACACTTTGTTGTTGTAGGTGTATTTCATTTTATGATGAAGATTAGAAGGTACCTCATTCATTGCATGAATCCACGGTCTTCCTAGAAGGAGATTATATGAAAGATCATGAGGAAAAACATGTATCAGTGTTTCTAATCTAGCCTTTCTAGGTGTAATAGGTAAAGTGATCACACCAGGTGCTTTTTTTCCTACATTGTCAAATCCCTTAATAGAGAAAGAATCAGGTTGAATTTTTGGTTTACCATGCCAAGCCTATCCAAAAGTGTCACACTACACATAATAGGAGATGAGCCATTATCAACAAGGGTTCTCTTTACCCTTATTCTTTTATATTGAGCTTCTATTATGCAAGCTTCATTTTGTTTTTTCACTTCCAAAGGGGGAGTTCACTTTGGTTGAAAATAATGTTAGTGTTTATTCCTTGGATCATTGTTGCTATGTTCTTCGAATTTTCACTAGAGGGGACCATAAATTTTTGCAAGGTTTTTTGAAGAATAGTGTGATAATTAGGTGAATTCTAAATTAGGACCCATAGGGATATCTTTGCAAGATTATTTTTTAGTTGTTCAACAAGTTCATATTCCTTTCACTATTCAAAGGAAAATGAGGACTAGGTAAGATAGGATTAGGCAAGGGAAAGGATGTTGAATGTGTTTTTCTTGTTTGCAGATTGTTTCTTGTGTTATATGTATGGGAAACAATATTATGACTCGGCTACTGCAAAACATTATTCTTAGGTGGGTAAAGGATAACTTCAGGTTTGTTTTGCGTTAGTTGTTTGTGTGATGGTGGGTAAAGAATTAGAGGATTCAAAGGATCTCCCACAAGGTATGTAGGAGGTCCATTAATTAAGGGGGGTCTAATGGACACTTGCGCATTCATAACCTCGACTGTCTTGGTTTGATGTATTTCTAATAAAGGGAAATCTAGAATCACCTTTTTATTATTATCTAATTGAGACAAAATGTTGTCATTTTCTTCCACCATGATATCCTCCCTAGGAGGAGAGTTTCTAAGAGAACTACAACCTAGGTTGTAATACCCCACCTTGTAGGTACTTGATACCACCCTAATTTGTTATATTCTTTTCTTGAATCAATTCTTAGATACAATGCAGATGATAAATAAGGTGATCTCTGGGCAATATTCTTACATTTCATTTTGACATTACGTTGAAGGTGGAATGCACTTGTATACTATAGAATACAAATTAAAATTTTAAATGGATTATTTTGTAGTTAAGGCTCAGAATATTGATTTAACATATTTATGTGATATAAAATTGTTACTTATGATCATGTTGGTAATGTGCAGGAAGGTAATGATTTTCGCATGAGGAGGGAGAACCATTGAGAGAAAATCAAAAGACTTCTTTTTGAGGATATAAAATTGACCCTATTTGGGGCCTAGAAATAGGTAGAGTTAATGTATTGGAAGACTAAGGTTGTGAGGGTTGTATAGAATGGATAATTTATTTTTGGGGTTGTGAGGGTATTTATTTATGTGTTATGTCACATGTAAGTTGGGGTTAAGGTTAAAAACCATTATCCAAGTTTGAATTTCGGATGGGTCCTTAAATGGGCCTTTAAATAGGGTTATTGGTCTATTTCTTGGGTTGGGATGCATAAATAAACCCCCTAGGGTCTAAACCATGATGGTAGGGGTCTAAATCAAAGACATCAGTTTTGCTATCTCTATCTTCCCTTGTTTAGTTGTTGTAAGAGAATGATATGTTTGTGTGGATTTTTTTTTGTTGAATATGGTGAGTGAAGTGTCTATATGTATGTCATATGAACATCGTGCTATTTTCATTCCTTTCATAAAATTTTGAGATTACCCCATTCATCATCTTGGGGTTGAAATAATTCTTGCTTAGGTGTATGGATAGAGCCCACGAGGCTCCATGACACCATTATGGCTGGGTGGAGAGCAAGTCTGGTTCAGTTGTATATCATTCTTGTATTTCTTAAAATTAGTAGAATATGGAAAGCTAGTGACTGTTGTAGGATGAAAAAAATGGAGAAAGAACAATCCTTATTCCTTTGTGAACTGTCCATTGGTTTTTCAAAAGTCTTATGTTTGGCTAAAATGAAGAAAACATGTATACCTTGTGAGATGTGGAAAAATACTTTCTTCATGATCCATTAAGTAGTCACTGCAAAATTTCTTACACTGTTGAATGGTTACATGTTGTATTATTGAAGTAGGATGGAAATACATTATGATTCAGTCTTAATGATGGTAGGATGCATAAAAGAGAAACCAAATAAAATAAGAATGGAGGATTTAATTGTTTTATCTCACAATGAGTGATAAAATAAAATGTAAATCCATATTATGGAATGAATATTGGTTGATATAGGTATATGATTCTAAAGCCATGCTCATTTTACCTACAAGTGCATTTGTTTATTTGGCTATAAAAAAAAAATTTCCATATACCCATATACACTAAAAAATTTAGGTGTTAAATGTATATATACATATATTCTCTTCATAATATAATTTATGGTTCAGGAAACCCCGTTGGCAATAGAAATATGTAATGCTTTCTCTCGCTCAAGCAGACATGTGAATGCATTTAACCTTGCAAAGAATATATATACATAGACAAATAAGTGGAGGTCTAATTTCAAGGAATACAAATACATTATAGATGGATAAATAGATTGACCAGACTACACATACACAAATCAGTCAACCTCCAATTAGTAATAGGGTATATTTCCATATACATCCTTTAGTGACTGAGTAGATAAAATGAACTACATAATTCATAAGTATTTGAGTATAAATGAAATGAGTTAGTTACAACACACAATTCGGTTTTAAATGGGATGTAAAAATAAACAAATAAGGCGGGGTACCAAGTGCATTGAAGAAATATTGAAGAATAAATGAAAACACTGATGTAATAGAAAGAATAGATTTATCAAAATATATATGTAGATAGATGCCCCATAGATAGATCTGTCTCTATTGGTAGGTTACACCCTATGAGGATGGGATCTTTTGCATCCCTCAACTTTTTTTTGTCTGCCCCATGTCCTCTGTCATAGGATTCTATCTTGGTGTGCCACTACTAAAGAAATTTTTAAAGAGGAAACTTAATAACAAATATGATAAATGATTAGAAGAAAAAAGTGTTATCCAAAGAGGAAATATTGAGAGGTTAGATCTGGTGGAGTGAGATGTAGCCTTTTCCCTAGCACTCCTCGATCCACATTGCTTCCAGCCTCATCGTCTCAAATAAATACCTGAAGGAAGTCAAAGTAAATAATTAAGAAGTGGATACATTAGGAAATAAAACTCAAATTTCCACTACTCTTAGCAAATCCACTCCATGCGCCCTAGTTGACAGCCATGTGATAGGTAGATAAGAGAAAAAGAATAGATGTATATAAAATAGAATAATATTTACAATCCTCAACATATAATGAGTAAGCATTTCTTCTCTATCTATGCATCTCTATTGTGAATTGTCCTTAGTCAATACTTCCTCAACCACCTAACCTTGACAATTATTTATACCTCCTCAAGCATAACAATCAAGTGTGTTTTCCATGCTATGAATGTCATCCCGTGAATTCTACAAGATATTGGAAAAGCCTACTATTCTAACCAGCATTTATTGTAAGAGTACCCCTTCACAGTTTTCTTCTGTCCTAATAAATATGGGGTTACTTTAGACACTTTTTCCCTGTAGAATAATTATTTAGGCTGACAAATCACATTTAATGCTAAGATTTGGGTTCTGTCGTGTGAAGATAACAAGTCCATCACTCTAATCCAATTCTTGGCTAATTTATGATATTCACCTAATCACTTACTACTTATTGTGCAAGGATGAAATCATTGGAATTACAACTGGCTCTTTCCCTATGTTATCATTTATACCAAAATATCTATCAATTGGGCACGACATTTCTGGAGAAAATCTTAATCAAAATCATGTGCAGTTTTGATGTGTTGTTGCTTGAGTAAATAACTGATATATAATGATATATAATTTGTTAGAGTAAAGAATTATCAAATTTTTAATTAAAGGTCACCTAAAAAAAATAGGGATGTAAATCTAATCAATAAGATGGGTTGACTGTAAATATCAAAGTAATTATGCCACAAAATACGAAAATATAAAACAAAAGATTAAAAAAAGGACATCATGGTAATGGTATCAATGACACTTGCACAGTAAATAGATTAATAAATTACCATATAGTTATATTGATTTCCCATGTGATTTTAATATCAAATCCCTTGTTGCATTTTTCACTATAGTTTGGGCATAGTAAATTATTCACTATAGTTTATTTATAAGTTAAAAACTTACTTTTTCTATAGATGGTGTTTATTTTTATTTCTTTTATTTAATAAAATTGTTTCAATATAATTGGATTTGGGCCACCATAAATCTCATACTAATTTGAAAGGAAAATGTATCAACAAGGTTATTATTGCATTAAATTTGTTACAATAGCTTTATACGAATAGTTAGAAAATAAAAGGTACAAGAAATTAATTTCCATATTAACTTTATGTGATTTATTAACTTAAATGTTCTTTCCTTTAAAAAAAAAGAAAAAGAAAAGTTACTTGGATTACTACTCCCTTAAAAAGGGGAGAGAATTTAGTGAGTTAAAATAACTAAAAAGTATATGTATTATTAGCTTTACTTTTTATAAGGGAAAGAGAATATAAATGTGAGAATTGGAATAATTCATATTTATTCTTTATATATAATAATTATTAGTTATTAGCTATTTAGTTCTTAATCTTTTGTTTACAAGTAATAGGGTAAATAAAATCTATTATTTAATTATGGTTCTTCAAGAAAATAAAATGTAATAAGGAAATTTAGATTATTTATTATATTTATAAAAATTTGTAGTTGTAAAAAAAAAGGTTGTAAATTATTACTTGAATATATGTAGTATTTGTATATGTAAAATATGTGAGTTAAATAATCATTATTGTTACAATAAGAGAATTCAAAGGATGATATTAATGCCAATCAATTGATAATAATATCTCTAAATATATGTGTCATGTTGTTGATCAAGATAAATAACCAAAGGGAATAAAAATTGTAAACCTAGTGTTAGGAGTCATTATTTTATTCGAGTGATGTATGAAATTTGTTTGTCATGTGTGGTTCTAGATAGTTAAACACAATATGTATGCATTAAGGCTTAAAAAAAAAAAGGAAAATAGTTGTGTCCTTGCCTTATGTTTTTATTTTGGGCATGACACATGGTGACCTCTCACATAGTTACTATTAACATTCGAGCACTATTGTCCTAGAGGCTCTTAATCCTCATTCACGTGAATCTCAAATTAATTTACTAGGGTGGATTAATCTCTAATTAAACTAATTAGACCATGTCAAATTAGCATATCTTTTTAGTAAGATTTGCAAACAAGAATACAAACCTGATGATAAATTTTTTAGTAACCATGTTATCTCATCTTAGCAATCATAGTGTCAATTAGCTCAATGTATGTTGAAAAAAAAAATGTTGCATTTTCTAGTGAAAATTTTAGGCATGACATAGGTATTCATGACATTCAAAGATTGGTTCTTATAAAATTACTTAATCACAAGGGAGTTACCAATGGTTATATTGTCTTGTTTATCAATGATGGAATTATCTTGTTCCATAATGTCTTCTCTAGGGGGAGAGAGACAAATAGGATTCTTGTGACTCTCATTGCTTTCTTCTTCACAACTAGGACAAATATCATGAGAAGGATAAATGTGATTATCATCATTTTCCATAATTTTATTCTTTTTATTAAAGTCTTATTATTTTGTACCCTAATATTACCCTAGTAGGAGATTTTTGGGGAGTAAGAAACAAGATGTTCATCACATTCCATGGTTAGGTTTTGTAAAGGAGCTCCATCAAAACTAGGAAAGGCATCAAGAGAAGGAGAATCATTCTTGTGAAATGGTAGGGGCATTTACGAAAGGGAGAAATGAGATTATCTTGACTTTCAAGTATATCTTCTAACACAAAACTATTGTCTTCATTACTATAAGGGATATTAGGAGAAGAGACAATGTGTTTGTCCTGGTTATCTACAATTACACCCTTATGCTCTATAATTTCTTCCCAAGTGGGAGAAGTAGGATTGTCAAAGCTCTCAATTATTAGATCTCTTAATACCAACATTTCCTCTTCACAAATATTATTTTCATTGTCATTCACTGTAGACACGCGAAATTAGCATTATGCATATGCATCAACTCATTCATATAAATCAAATACACATTAATCCATTCAATAGGAAAATCGGGTTCATCCATTTAAATTAAATAAATTAACTTTATTTGATTTAATCCTACCATTACCTCACTTAAATACATCAAATCCTAACATTTCATTAATCCGCCTTTATCTTGCATCATCTGTTTTGATTTAAATAAATCAAATATTTGAGTCAAATTGGTCAAAACATCATAATCATCATTAAGCTAACCTAATCCTAATTAGCCTAACCTAACTACCCATCACATCCTCTAGATAATCCCACTTGCACAAATAAATCAATTTATTGATTTATTAAAATCAACATTTTCACTCAACAAGGCATTTATGGGGAATATTCCCTCAAGTTTGAATTCAAAACCAAGTGGGCATGTACATCCAACAAAGCAATTAATAAACTATTACATGTCACCTACTCAACATTTATTCTCAAATTTCAAATTTCAAATTTCCCCCTCTTGGGCACACTTCCCAAATCTTGCACATCCATTGGCCTATCACCACTTGACAAGTGGCCTCTTCTCATTGGTGTATCTTTAGTCCCACATTCACCCATTTGGCCAAACTATCATCAAGAAAATCTATAAAAGAAGACCTTAATTCTTATCAATTCATCCACAAAGCTAATGCAAAGTCACTCTCTTCATTTGAGAACTGATTTTGTCCACAACTCCACAAATCATCTACATCTCTTGCAAAAGTCACTCTCTTAAACTGAGAACTGATTTTGTCCATTTATCATCTCCATCTTCATAGCAATTTCATCACTAGCTTATCTATCAAGGATTGGGAAAGGGCTATTTTCAACAATAGCACCAATCCACTATGAAATAAAGTTTTGATTATGTTTTCATATGCTTACATTTGATTATCTTTGTTTTATCTAATTTGCATATTTCATCATAGTCAAGTATTTCATAGGGATTTCAAATCTAATGTTTTTGAAAGGACTAACATGATGATATTATCTTAAAATTGTTAACCATTTGCAGATTTGATGTCCTCAAAATGGTGCTAGAGACACATTTTTTTTCCGTTCGAGCCTTGTTTTTCATCATTTTATTGCATTTAGACACGTTTTTAGCCTTTTGTACCCATTTCAGACCTATCGGGCACTTTGTCATTTTTTTCGTGAGCTCACCCAAAAAATTAAAATTTTCATCCGATCTCTGGAGGGGGCATTATAATGGCATGTTTTCTTTCACCATGCAATAGTGGGGCAATTTTTTAATATCAAAATTTTTTGGCTTTGATCGAGATTAGTTATTCTTTGAACCAACGCAACGAGTGCATTGCTCCAAAGAGAGGAAAAATGTAGACATAAAAAATATATTGATTGACATCGTGCATCTAATCCTGACTTACTAACACCGTTTCTTCCTAAATCATCCCTCGGTCTAACCATTTAATCAAATTCCCTTATCTAATTAAATAAATCATCTTGTCTAATTAGGTCACTTTCTCTTGTTAATTAAATCAATCCATCTGATCTAATTATCCCTATTTAATTAAATAATCAATTTATTTAATTAAATCCCTAAAGTATATCCATTAAATTAAATAAATTAAAACCTTATTTGATTTAATCTAACACCACTCATTTTAATTAAATAAATCAAAATATTTATTTAATTAGCCTCTTATCATATTCCCCTCTTATCTGATTTAAATAAATCCATAAATCTAAGTCAAATAAGTCACATCAGCTAATCTCCAGTTAAATTAATTAACCCTTGATTAATTTAACCTCATCTCATGTCACATCCTCTAGATAATGCAAGTTGCACATGAAAATAGATTTAATTCATTTATTAAATCCCTATCTTCCTCACAAGGCATCTCTTTGGAATATTCTTTCAATTTGAATTCAAAAATTCTAAGTCAACATGTACATCCAACAAGGCATTTAAAACCTCTTACATTTCCTTTGCCTTGAGCCAAGTGGCATTTATTGCATTTTCCCTTCTCTCTTACATGTCATTTCACCAAATTTGAATTTCAAATATTGGCATTTATTGGCACAAACCCCAAATCTGGCACAAACTTGAATTTCAAATATTGGCATTCATAGCTTGACAAGTGGCACCATATCATTGGATGAATTTTAGTCCCACATTGCTCAAATTTGGGCATTCATCCATCTTGAAATCCTATAAATGAAGAGCTCCTCTCCTCATTTTATCATCCACAATTTAAGTAAACTTACTATGCTCAAATCATTAGCCAATTTCATCCATCATTTGAATTCTTAGCTAGGCCTTTTTGCAGATTTGGCTTGGAGTTCTCACCTTTCCATCACAAGTGGATCAAAAATCTCTTCAACATTTGAATCTTGCATCATAGGAATTGGGAAAGTTTCAATTTTCATATCAAATTGACACCAATTCCCCCATGGGATCAAGTGTTTGCTATTTGAATTAGGATTGAATCAAGTTTTTATCATTTTCTTTGTGTTCTTCATTATTTTCATTCCTAGTTTAATTTGTAAATGGATTTCATGGGGAATCCTTCTTTTAGCTTGCATTTCCTTGTCTAACTCATTTATTCATATTGATTTGCAAGTACTAGGAAAAGGGTTAGCACATTTGGCGCTAGGAAAAAGGAGCTCTATCAAAACTAGGAAAGGCATCAAGAGAAGGAGAATCATTCTTGTGAAATTGTAGGGGAATGTTAGGAAAGGGAGAAATGAGATAATCTTGACTTTCAAGTATATCTTCTAATACAAAACTATGGTCTTCATTACTATAAGGGATATTAGGAGAAGAGACAATGTGTTTTTCATGGTTATCTACAATTACACCCTTATGCTCTATAATTTCTTCTCAAGTGGGAGAAGTAGGATTGTAAAAGCTCTCATTTATTAGATCTCTTAATACCAACATTTCCTCTTCACAAATGTTATTTTCATTGTCGTTCACGATGGTAGCATTCTCACAAGTATGGGAAGTGTTGGGAAAGGAATGTAAACTAAGTTGTGGCAATGAATTCATCTTTTGTTGTTATACTATCTTCCCAAGGTGAATGAGGAGAAAGGAAAACAAGACCTTCATGATTCTTAATGATTGCATCTTCTTTCACCAAGATACATTCATCACGAAAAGGAGAGGTATCGAGAGAAGAAAACCTATGATCATCATCAATGTCCACACTTATATATTCTTCTATCACATCATTCCCATAAATAAGATAGATAAGAGGGGGTGTAGGTTTAAGGAAAGCTTCAACATTTCAACTCTCTTGCACTAAGACACTCTCATAACTAGCAAATGCATTGAATGAATAACTAACATGTTTATTGGCTAACTTTTTCTTTGCAAACTTTTAGGTAAGTGCAAGAAGCTAAGTCCACAAAATGTGGAAGTTTTTTCCTTAGCCAAAATAATGAAATCGACATTGCAAAAACATGATCTTGTTTAGCTTTGGGATCTTGAGCCTAAATTAAAAATAGGATCCTGATTTTAAAAAAGTGAGATCTCACTTTTAAAAAAATTAGGATCCCATTTTTAAAAATTTCCATTTTTTGAAATTTTAAAATTAGGATCCCATTTTGAAAATTTCCAAAAACAAAATTACGAAAATGGAAAGTTTTCAAAACAAGATCCCATTTTGAAAACTTTCCATTTTTGGAAATTTTGATTTTGGAAAATTTTCAAATGGGATCCCATTTTTAAATTTCCAAATATAGAAATTTTTCATGTTTGGCAATTTTCAAAATGGGAACCCAATTTGTAGAACCATAAAAAAAAAATTGAAACGGGATCCTGTTTCCAAAAAATTGAAATTGGATTTTCTTTGTGGTGGGGTTTCTACCTTGTATTTTGGTTTGGGAAAAGCATTGGGAATCTGAACCTAGGCCTTCAACCTAGTTTGACCTGCAAGTTGAAGGTCCTCACAATGTCAAAGAAAAATACTGAGTTTGGACATATGGCTAATGACATTTTATGCAAAATTTGTTGACAAAATTAAAACCCATTTTAGATGAGACAATGTAGATTCCAAATATGTAATTTTTTTTACAGTTGGATTATTTTTTATATTTTTCAATTAATTTCTGATAAAACTGGTCCATAAAATTTAAATATCAGGGTTTCTTTCTATTTTAATAACTTTTGAACATAACATTTTGACGAACGAATTGCATGAGAACAAACTTTAGATAATTATTTCCAATTTAAAAATAATAAAAAATGATAAGTTCAGGTCATCTTATGCGTGTCATACACAACGATTTTTCAAAATGACAAATATGCCTAATAAAAATTTAACCAAAAAAAAAATCAATAAAAAATTACAAAAAAGTATTGAGAACAAGCTTCAGTGAGTCACAAATATTTTCCCAAAAGGATTGAGAAAATACAATAATTAGGTCAAAATATTGACGTCATACACATGCATGGTATGGTAAAAAAAAAAGTGACTTTTAAATAGTGGTTTTCAGAAATGCCTATTGAAATTCAATTTGTACAATCTGGGTATTGAAATAAAATACATATTTGGAAACTAGACTCTGAGTACTACATTTTATGCTTGGTGACTTGTTTGAAGAGTCCATCTCTAAGTGCTTCAAATTTTAAGGTCAAATGTTTCAAATTATAAAAATCGGGAAAAACACTTCGACTTTTTAGCCAAAAAATGGACTCAACTTCTTGCAAACACCCTTGTAAACGACTGAAACTAAAATTTTCTAACAATAATCTATGCAAACTCAAAAGGAAAATTTTAGTTTTCAAACAAGGTAATTTACTAATTACACTATGTAATGATCTGAAAATGAAAGGTTACAAATGAAAATTTGGAATTAAGCAATGCATGAAATGCACCAATTTAAGCTAGATTTAGTGAAATGTATGTAACAAAAAGTTAGCCCACTAAAACAGATAATTAATGGCAACAAACAAAAGTGCAGAAACAAAGTTTTTAGTGTTGTAGAAGGTAGTTTAAAATTTGCACTGGAATTCATTCACCCAAGGTGGCAAATGAGTCATAGTAGGGATTTTTTCCAAAAAATTTCAAGGAATTTTAAGTTATTTTTATGTTTTCTTGTTTGTATGGTCTGTAAACTAAATGAAAATGTGCTTTTTAGATGATTTTCAATTATTTGAGATGAAAAAATGCAACCTATATGCACTTTCACTAATGCAAAAATTAGAAACACTAGATGCAAATTAACAAATACAAATTCTAATACAAAGTCAATGCAGGCTAGATATGGGATGATGATGGATGCCAAATTAGAAAACAAGGTATTCTACATGTAGGTTCACCAAAATGTAAGATAGAGTTTTGTCACCACTAAGCTTTTAGGACCTAGGGCAACAAGTTTTCTATACTCCACGGTGAAGGATGCCCTAGAGATCTCAATCAAATCATGATAATGGGAGAAAGTTATTTGCTAAGGGACTATTTGAGGGTATGTTTAGAGATTAATTAGGGATGAATAAGGGGTTCACTACTAAGTTTAAGCATGGAAAAGACAATGGAATGCAAGATTAAATGAAAAACCCTAATATGATGCAAACTTGAACTAATTGACTTAAAAATGTATATAAAATAGAATAACAATCTATGAAATGAAATGTGCGCACCTGGGAATCTATAGATGACTGGAAGGAGTCCTAAAATGCTGGGAATTTTTATTTTTTTTCCTAGTGGGACTCATTTTCCATTATGGGTGAATCATTCCTAGTTCTGGATTTTTTGACAAGAGCAAGTTTCGATCAAAAGGGTATCAAAATTTGAAAAAAATTGGAAAACACCTATAGTGGGACTCATTCACCACTTGTGGTGAATGATTCTAGTTTGGATTTTTTGGAACTTCAAGGTTTTAATCTAGTCTTCACTATCTTCTTTTTCTATTCCCCTTTGTTTCTTAATATGAAACCCTAATTTTTGGGACTATAAGGAACTTTTTAGTGAGGATTATGACCTTGCAAATGGAGAGACAACTCCAAGAAGCTTGTAACCTATTCTTCAATGATCTTTCATGCTCCACTAAACCTAGATCTATAATCACACATGTAAAGAGGAGAAAACTTGTTGATTGTTAGTGAATAGGGGTTTTCCTTGGTCAAATCCCTTTTAGGTAATTAAACCAAATGATGAAAAAATGAAATAAGGAGGTGAAACATGAAACATAGGATATGAAACATGAACAATGATACCTTGAATGATGTCTTGTAATTATGCAACTCAACATGAAATTTCCATGAAGGATGTAGATCTTGTTATTGAGAATAGGTGTAGAACTATGCTTGATCTTGGATCTTCAATGCTACATCACAACACTAGCTCAATAACATGCTTGATGCTTGATATGCTTAACTCTTGTTTGCTTGACTTGATAAATTGTAGGATTATGTGAAATAATTATTTGAGATCTCATTTATTTAGGAAATACGGTTAGGTGACTATTTATTTGATTCCAAAGACTAACATAGAAGAAATTTAAACTTAAAACCAAAATTTCAAAATAGGCCAAAGGTGACTCATTCGCCACTTGTGGAAAATGGGTCCTAGCTGAATGGGACTCATTTTCCCAAAGTGGAAAATGGGTCCCATGGGGCCTATTTTTCTTCCTAAAATGTTAGGGAGTGTGCAAATTAAGTTTATTTGTCAATCTTGTCAAGTTTTTGATTTAAATATGCCTTGGGATACACAATATAGGGTCTTAGGGTCCTTGTAATGATGATATTAAGGTCATAAATACAAGATGGCCCAAAAACCAATGTCAAAGTTTAAATAAATACAATTGTAGAATACATTACAACACTAGATTAGGTCCACTTAATTTATAAGCCTTATAAATTTAATGTGGAAGTGTAAATAAATACGCTTTACAACTGTGCCATAGAAAAAAGTACCCTTTTCTTGACATGGGATTAATTCATGATAATTGGAATTAATGAGGCCTTGATTTAGGCATTGTGAGGCATTTTATGCATCCACACTAGGTCTTGGACCCTTGTAAATCAAATAGAATGCTTTTTAACGATGTCTTGTAAAGGTGTTGTAAAGTGTTGTAAGATACTTTCATGATTTTCTAGACTTAATGAACTCATTTATACCTAATTCAACATTATAAAATGTATTTAATTGCATCATCACATCAATCTAGAAGGATTTTGAAATAAACTTAATGTTCAACTAGTGTTGTAATGTGTTTTGCACATTCATATTGGTTCTTGTGCCTTCTTAGTCTAAGTGGACATCACTTTAGTATTGTAAAGTGTATTTAATCACACTTTCACATTGATTTTTGTGTCTCAAGCCCTATTTTACATTCACATGATCATTAATAGGCCCCTATTAACCCATATTGTGCATCCTGAGGCCTAAATTGATCCAATACCCAACAAGGTTCCATTTTAGACATTATTTTCGTATCTTTTGGCATCTTAACTGTCAAATTGGCCCCCTTATGGGACCCATTCTCCATGCATGGTGAATCAGTCCCATCCAGGTGGGACCCATTCACCATGTGTGGTGAATGACTCCCATTTGGCTCAATTTTGACCTTTGAGCGGGAAAAAAGTGAAATTTGAGTTTAATATTGCTTCATTTTGACCTGTGATGTAGTATTAATAGGTAAATAGGTGAATTTCCTAGAAAATAACCTCTCTAAACTCATGTTCACATTCATTAACTTAATTCACATCCATTCTTCATTATTCATCCAGCAATCTTTCATCTCAAGTCAAGCAACTTAGGGTTTATTATTGCAAGACATCAAGAAAGCTCCTGAAGAAATTCAATGTATAAATCTTACTTCATTGTTGTAGAAATTAAAGATCAACATTGTGGAAAGGTAATATATTCCATTAATACATGTTTCATTCCATTCTTTCATCATTTTGGTTTAATTACCTAAAAGGGGTTTGACCAAGGCAAACCGCCATCCCCTAACATTCAAACATTTGTCTCTCTTGCATTGTGTGTTTGTAGATTTAGGACTCTTGGAAGCTTTGAAAACATTAAAGATCAAGTTGCAAGGTTTCTCAAGTCTTCTCTTCATTCAACAAGTCAAAATATCAACAAAAACTCATTTTTAGGCCCGTAAATTAGAGTTTCGAAGAGTTTCGAAAGTAGTCACTTATAGGAAGTCAAATTGCAAATCGAAAGCTCCAAAGTCCACTTTTGAAAATCCAAAAATTCTAAAGTGGACTCACTCGCCATGATTGGTGAATGAGTCCCACTTCTAGGCTAGTTTTGTGTTTTCTACATTTTTTTATACCCTTTTGTCAGAAATAGGTCTCAACTTAGTTTGGTAGAATTGGGACTAATTCACCCATAATGGCGAATGCATCCCTCCAAGCTTGAAAATTAGCACCAATAGTGTTTTAGAAGCAATTTCTAGTCTCCTTCAAGCTTTCAGGTGAACACTTCAAGTTTCATTCATTTCTATTTAGCTTTAAATTCACTTCTAGTTCATTGTTTCATTACACAATGTGTTTCCAAACATCACTTGTTTATTAAGTTTTGAATTCATTATCTGTCAATAGTATTGTTTAATTGCATTTAGATCATTCCATTTAGAAATAACAACATTATACATTTCATACTTTGAATGAACCCTTTAGCATTTTTGCCTCTACTCTTTCCTTTTAGGTGAAAAACCCTAGAAGAGTTAGGGAGCCTTGTGGGTGCCAAAAATCTATGATTCTAAGTTCTATTGATTTTCATTCTAGCATGAATTTCACCAAAAAAATTGCCTCACCTTTATCTTGCACTAAGTGGGGGAAAGGGGTTTTCTAGCCTTGTCCTTGTATGCCACTTGTGGTTGCCTTCTTTGGCTAGTTGTTAACTTTTCATGAATACATAAGAGAAAGCTTGGGATGTTGACGAAATTTCTTAAGTTGGCTCACATATGAAATATTTCTCCTTTTTCATGATGTAGCTCATCAGCAACGTTTGACTTGGCATAGGGATTTCTAAGTAAGCTCTCATGTCCTCTTCTTCTACTTTAAAGCAATCTCTCACAGTACAGATGCTCACAACCACTTTAAACTAGGGGCATACATCACCACTCACATTTCATTATGTGATTTTCTTGTTCTTGCAATTTCCTATCTTAAAAACATTAGGTACAATGTTCCCTAGGATGAGACATTGCACTTTTCTTCTCTTGGAAACTAGATGAGAATGTTTGCACTTATCCTCTCTTTGAAACATTTGGAATGATGTTCCCTAAGATGAGACATTTCATGAACAAAGAAAAATCCCTTTGAACAACCCTTACACTATTCTGCATTAAAAATGTCTATGAGTGTCAAGCATACAAATTTTTCTTACCTCATCAAGCTACAAAATCATTTTCCTTTGTGGTACCTTGTTAAAGTTAATAGGAGGTATAACTTTGATATGGTTGAGCAGGAAGCCCATCCAGTGGCATGAATTTTCCCATAGCCACCTTTGTGTTTGTGAGTTCATACCAACTAGCATATGTTTCTCACCTTTTGGAATTTCTCACCTCATGGACAATCAGAAGTTATGTCATTCTAGAGTGAGTATGTTGTGGACTTCACACCCCATAGATGACCTGAAGTTCTATGGCCCCAGAGTGAGTACATCTTTTCCACCCTATTTTTCTTTTCTTCTTCTTTCCATTGCAAGATTTTGTATCTTTATGGGTTGACTTAGGATCTTCAATCCTGGGGGCTTGGCAATCTCCTTTGATATTTTTCATTCTTTGTCATCTACATTTGTACATGTGGATCTCTCTTGAAGAAATGAAAGAGGAATTACAACAAATTAAAAAAAATGTTGTACATGGATTCTTGTTCCTAGACCTAAGGATAAGAATGTAATTGGAACTAAATGGGTCTTTAGAAACAATTTGAATGAACAAGGTGAAGTGGTTAGAAACAAAGCAAGACTAGTATGTAAGGGATATTCATAGATCGAAGGTATTGATTTTGAAGAAGCCTTTTCCCATATTGCTAGAATGAAGCTGTGAGATTGTTTCCTGCTTATGCTACTTAAAAAGACCACAAAGTTTATCAAATGGATGTCAAGTCTACCTTGCTAAATGGTGAATTGCAAGAAGTTTATGTTGAGCAATGTGATGGATTTCAGTTGACTAATCAAGGAGATATGGTTTTCTAATTGAAGAAAGCATTGTATGGAATCAAACAATTCCCTATAGCATGGTATGCTAGATTGGATAAGTATTTGGTGAAGCTTGAATTTAAAAAAGGTAATAATAATAGTAATTTGTATTTCAAGAAAGATGATAAAAATTTGATTTTGGAAGATTTTGTTGATGATATCATATTTGAAGGAGATGATAGCTTGTGTATAAAGTTTACTAATGAGATGTAGAATGAATTTGAGATGTCAATGATTGGAGAGATAAAATTATTCTTGGGATTGAAAATTACTCAGTTGGACAAAGGGATCTTTATATCTCAGTCCAAGTATGTCAAAGAATTGTTGAAGAAATTTGGTATGGAAGATTCAAAGCCAGTTGGTACATCCATGGTGATCAGATGCAAGTTGAAAAGTAACAATGATTCTCCAAAGTAAAATTAGACTAGATATAGATCAATGATTGGTGGGTTGCTTTATTTGACTCAAACTAGGCCTAATATCATGAATGCAGTATGTATTGTTGCTATATTTCAAGCCAATCCTAAAGAATCTGATGTGACTATTGTGAAGAGGATTTTTAGATACTTGAAGGGGACAGTTGATTTTGGTTTATGGTATCCTCAAGATGATGATCTTACTTTGAGTACCTTCACTGAAGTTGATTGGGCAAGAGATGTGAATGATATGAAAAGTACTAGTGGTGGAGCATTTTTCTTAGGAAAGAAGCTAATTTCATGGTTAAGTAAAAAGTAGAATGTCATTTATTTGTCTACTGCAAAGGCAAAATACATTGTTGTTGCTAATAATTGTAGTAAAGTATTGTGGATAAAACAAATGTTGAAGGATATCAAAATGGTGTATGATGATCCAATTGTTATATTCTATTATAGCTCAAGTGCATTCCAACACCACACATGGGTATGTGCAGGATCATGATGGGCCAAAAAGTGGCAATATTATGGATATTTGTAAGGTATGTGGCTGATGACTTTCTTTTTACCTAAAATTGATGAAATGAAAAGGGTTTTTAGAGGAGATTCTCAGATTTCCACCAATATAAATTATTCTTTAATTTGAATTGAATAAATAATTATTATTCATTTTCTATTAGAATTACAACTAAAGTTCTGATCGATAGGCTGATTGAAAAAAATCTATAGCTTTCAAACGGTATCACATTTTTTGAATCCAAAGCATGTGTCACATTCTATGCTTCACATACTATAGGATTAAAAAAAGAAAAAATAAATTTCATGAATTTTCAACCAAGTTAAGGTGGTCAAACATACGAGTTTTTTATATTTTTTAAAATTTGTAATAAAAAATTCATAATAATTATTTACTTAGAAAAAAATTATAAAAAAATATGCATCACATCCTGACATGAGTCCTCTACTTATATATAAAATCTTATAAAAAATATTATCATTTTATTATGGTTAGGGTGGTTACACCTACTTCTTATTTTTTCCCGAAATTTAAGTACTCGCATTGAAATTTAAAATTTTCACCAAATAGATTTTTTTTTTCTAAAATAAACCTAGTATTTTAGAAACTACATTCAATTTTATACAGATTCTATTCTTACATATTTTTGAAATAATATAGATGAGTTATTCAAATTTTCATTTCAAGTTGCCTAACACTAATTTTTTTGAATTTTTTGCCACTTAAGGGCCTGTTTTTTCCATGATGATCTTGCACATGCCCACATATATCTATCAAGCTTCACTTTTTGAGAGAGAAATTGAGTGAAAAAGAAGTTTGATTCGGGTATGTGCCTACTAAGGAGCATATTGGAGGAATATTTACCAAGTTTTTTCGTAAGGATGATTTTGAGTATCGGGTGAGTACCCCTCCTAATCATAACTAAGGATGCATTTATTTTCATCAATCCATGCATTTCATTATCATATTTTGATCTGAATTAATGTTGTGGTGTGTGCTACTTAGGGGGAGTAGTCAAATGTTCAGAAGTTCAGGTGTTCAAATATGTGGTTTAGAGCTTGCATAGAGGAGATATTTTCCATTGATGTCAAAGGGGGAGAAGAGCAATTTGAAAAATATTTCTAGGAGAGAAGAGTAGTTGAGAAGAAGAGTTAGAACCTAAGGAGTAGTAAGTGTAGTTGTGTTGATGGTAATTTTCACATCATGTGTTTCCATCAATGCCAAAGCGAGAGATTATTTGATGTTGTGGTGTGTTTCTAATATTTCGTTGTCATTGATGTCAACACTATTAGGATTGTTGCATTAGAAGCTATATATGTTGAGGATATTGAGAAAATTGTAATAAAAAGTTCTATAGGTTGTCATAGGTGAACTAAAGTTCCTTCTGTGAGTGTGTTTAGGTCATTGTTGTTCTGAGGTTGTGGACTAAAGGGTTTATTTTGGAGTATATCTAGTTTATCCACATCAAGTTTGAGAGATTTGTGTAAATATTTGCTCAAGTTATGAATATTTTTTTTCTACCATTTCATTTGTTACTTCAGTTTGTGTTCCTGAATGTAGATCATGCTATTTTGGTAAGTTCAACTGTTGTGGATGCCTCTCTTATGTTTCATGATGCTTTTTGATGCTTCTAGTTCATTCTTTATATATGTTGCATGTCCACATTGATCGTTGTGCTCGTGATTCAATATTTTCTCTTCCATGTTCATGATTTTCATGTTCTTAGCCAATAAGGAGTTGAAGCATGTTGTGGATCCTTAAGATAATTAATTGAAGTGGTTCATGTTTGAGGATGTTATTTTTGGTCCCCACTATTTTGTGGCTAACCTTGGTTGATTTGCATGAATAATATTTATACGTTTTGGACCGACTGTTTGTAATTATTTTATTATTTCTTTGGAGCCAACCTATACCAATGAAATTTGTTGTTGCAGATATAAAAGAGTGACTTTTTTTTATCATTTTGGAAGAGTGAAAAAGTGTGTGTGTGTGAAGTGTATGAGTCCTATGAGAAAATAAAGTTCTAATCATTTGAAGGCAGAGTAGAGAGTGAAGAAGAGTGAAAAAGAGTGAAGAAGAGTGAAGAAGTGTTTATGTGCTTAACCAAAACTGTAACCAACCATTAGCAGATGTTATTTTCTTAGTTCAAAGTCTAATGGATTTAATTAGAACCTTTCTATAAGATAGTGTGTCTTCCTTTGGGAAATAAACCTATTTTGTATTTGAGTAGTGAGCTCTAGGCAGTGGTCCTAAATGCATGTGCATTCCCAATTCATATTTTCTTATACTTTTAATAGTGTATAATCTTATGGACTGACCTCCACTATAGTTTTTCCCCTAATAGGGTTTCCACGTAAAAAATATTGGCGTTATGTGTGATTTTGATGTGTTGTTCTTTTATGCTTTCATGATTAATGATTAGATCTGAGAATTTGTTTTAATAAGTTGAATAAGTTTGAAATTCGATGAAAACTAATTCATCCCACCCCTCTCAGTTGTCTTCTCTTGTTTTTACTTGGAAGAAGTTTAACAACTTGAGGTGATCTGAGATGGAAAGTTATAAGAATGATATTCCTAGATTTGATGGAACAAATTATTCTTTATAGAAGACTCAAATGGAGTTCCATCTGAGATGCATTGGTGAACCATACTAGAGCATTACAAAAAATACATATGTTGTTCCATAGAATGTTCCTACTACTTTTATTGACATCAAGGATGCTAAATATAATATCAGGGCTAAGGAGGCATTGTTGAGTACTTTGACTAATATTGAGATGACAAATGTGATGAATCTAAATACTACTTATGAGATCTAGAAAAAAGTTGGAGACCTTGTATGAAGGTGATACTAATGTGCAGATTGCTAAGCTATAAAGTCTGAAAGGGAAATATGAAAAGTTGAAAATGGGTAATGATGAAAATGTTACTAATTTCATGCAAAAGTGAATGAAATTTTCTATGGTATCAAATGAATTGGTGGTTAGATAGATGAATCACAAATTGTTGCTAAAGTGCTTAGATCCTTGCCTGATTATTACAAAGTCAAGGATAGTGCTATTGAAGAGCTCTAGATTGTGACAAATGTTACCATAGATATGTTGATTGGTAAGTTTACTGCTTTTGAGTTAAGTGAATTCAGTGATGCACTTCCTAAGGTTGAATCTACATTGAAGGCTACTACTTCTAGAAGAGATATAAAGAGATATTATCTGGGTGAAAGTTCATCTAGAAAGGCATTCAAGTATGAGGATGAAATGAGACAACTCGATGAAGAAGAAAGAGAACTTGAAGAACTTAAAGTATTGATTATGAAAAGAGAAGCTAGAGGACAAGGTAAGTATACATGAAAGTTAACTATTAAATGTTTCTCTTGCAATAAGATAGGTCATTTTGCATCAAGGTGTCCTGAGAGAGTTTCCAAGCCAAGATATAACAAGCCTAAATTTCAAAAGAAGTGCTACTATGTTGCCGATGAAGGTGTGAAAGATGATGAATCTGATAAAGGAAATACAAGTGAAGATGAATTTGTGGTGATTGCTATCAAGGAAAATAGTGTTATGTCTACTGAATCTACTAGTTGTACAAATGTGGAGAAATCCCTAGCTACTCGAGTTGAAGAGAAAGATGAATGGGTAATTAATAGTGGTTGTTCTCATCATATGAAAGATGATAAAAGTAAGTTTTTGAATTTGGAAAAGTATGATGGTGGTC
The DNA here is from genome assembly GCA_007258455.2 of Sequoia sempervirens. NCBI lineage: Eukaryota > Viridiplantae > Streptophyta > Pinopsida > Cupressales > Cupressaceae > Sequoia > Sequoia sempervirens. The sequence continues at coordinate 24,028,199 of VDFB02075321.1, read as the reverse complement.
TTGTGAGATTTGGTGATAATACAGCTAGTGTGATTCATGGAAGAGGATGCATTTCTCTTGATGGTAAGCATAACACTGATGATTTCTTGTATATTGAAGGTTTGAAGCATAATCTTTTAAGTGTTGGACAGATGGTTGATAAAGGTATAAAATTTTCAATTCATGGATGGAAAGTGCAAAATATTGGAAAATTATGTGATTGCATTAGGTAAAAAAACAAAATATAATATTTTTCACCTAAGTGCTACTAGTAAAAGTTGTTTGATTGCTCAAATTGATGAAAGTTGGTTGTGGCATAGGAGAATGTGTCATATCAACTTTGATAATATTGTCAAGATAAGTTCAACTAATGTTGTGAGAGAGCTTCCTAAGTTGATGAAACCTACTAATACCATATGCAAAGAATGTTAGTTAGGAAAGAAAACAAGAATTTCATTTTAGAGTAAACAAAAAAATTCAAATGGATTGTTAAATATTATGCATATTGATTTGTGTGGTCCTACTACAACTAGAATTTTACAAGGATAAAAATAATCCATGTTTCTTATGCATGACTAGGGTATGTGCAAGATCATCATCGAAAAAACAAGCCCTTAAGTGGCAGAAAATTTAGAAGAATTAGAGTTAGGAAACTTGACGTAAAAAATTGAATGAGTTATCTATATTATTTAAAAAATATGTAAGAATAGAATCTATACCAAATTGAATGTAGTTTCTAAACTACTAGGTTTATTTTAAAAATTAAAAAATCTATTTGGTGAAAATTTGAAATTTCAGTGCAGTAGTACTTAAATTTTAGGGAAAAATAAGAAGTAGATGCCTATTTGACCACCCTAACCACAATAAAATGATAATATTTTAGATATAAGTAGAGGACTCATGTCTATATGTGAGGCATATTTTTTGTAATATTTTTCCAAGTAAATAATTAATTATGAATTTTTTATTATAACTTTTAAAAAATATAAAGAACTTGTCAAAACTTGGTCAAAACGTCATGAAATTCAATTTTCTTTTTTTTTTAATCCTATAGTATGTGAAGCATATAATGTGATGCATGTTTCAGATTCAAAAAATGTGATACTATTTGAAAGCTATAGATGTTTTTCAATCAACCTAGCAATTGGGACTTTAGTTGTAATTCAAATAGAAAATGAATAATAATTATTTATTAAATTAAAAGTAAATCATAATTTATATTGGTGGAAAGCTAAGAATATCATTTAAAAACCATTTTTGTTTCATCAATTTTGGGTAAAAAAAAAAATTTCCAACCACATACCCTACAAATACCCATCATATTGCCATTTTTTGGCCCATCATTATCCTACACATACCCACTATTCAAGGATGATGTGGGATACTTTCTTAAGGGAGAAATTTGAAGCTCTGGAAAATTTTAATATATTTAAGGCTATGGTTAAGACAAAGACAAATCTAAAGATTAAGTGTCTGAGATCAGATAAAGGTGGTGAATTCACTTCAGGTGAGTTTAATTCTTTTTGTAAAGAGCATGAAATAAAGAGATAGTTATCTGCACCATGGACCCCTCAACAAAATGGATTTGTGGAAAGGAAGAAAAAAATAGTTCTAGATGCTCCTAGAACCATGATATTGGAAGGAAATGTACCTCATATCTACTAGAGATAAGTTGTGAGTACTATTGTGTACACACTTAACTGGGTACAAATCAAAGGTGATACTAGTAAGAATTCTTTTGAGCTATGGACTAATCAAAAACCTACTATTATATATTTCAATATCTTTGAAAGCAAGTGTTATATCAAAAGAGATGAAGATATAGGAAAGTTTGATTCTAGGATTGATGAAGGAATCTTTTTGGGTTATGCTACTAAGAGTAAATCTTATCAGTTTTACAATAAAGGATTGAATAAAATGGTTGAAAGTTCAAATGTTAAGGTTGATGAAGAATTTGGTGCACTATCCAAAACCCGTCGATATGATTATGATTATCAAAATGAGAGTACAAACAAAGGAAAGCAAGGTTAGAACTCAAGTCAAGTGCCAATCATTCTGGTGAATCAAGAAGATCAAGCGGAAGTAGAAACTGGTGGAAGAATAGAAGAGAGATTAGAACAACCTAAAATTTAAGAACATTCTAAGAATACTTTGAGGTAAGGTTGAATCATTCATAGGATCAGATCATAGGTGATAAGAACAAAGGTGTCTAGATTAGATCAAGAATTGCAAAATAATATTGTTTAATTTCAAAAATCGAGCCTACTATGTGAATGAAGCATGAAAAGATGAACATTGGGTTGAAGCAATGAAAGAGGAATTGCAACAAATTAAAAAAATGAAACATGGGTTCTTGTTCTTAGACCTAAGGATAAGAATGTAGTTGGAACTAAATAGGTCTTTAGAAACAAACAGAATAAGCAAGGTGAAGTGGTTAGAAAAGAAGAAAGACTAGAATGTAAGGGATATTCACAGATGGAAGCTATTCATTTTGAAGAAACCTTTGTCCCTATTACTAGAATTGAAGTTGTGAGATTTTTTCTTGCTTATGTTGCTTACAAAGACTACAAAGTTTATCAAATGGATGTTAAGTTTTCCTTTCTAAAAGGAAAATTGGAAGAACAAGTGTATGTTCAACAACTTGATAGATTTCAGTTGACTGATTAGGGATATATGGTTTGCCAATTGAAGAAAGCATTGTATGGACTCAAACAAGCCCCTAGAGCATGGTATGCCAAATTGGATAAGTACTTGGTGAACCTTGGATTTAACAAAGGTACTATTAATAGTAATTTGTATTTCAAGAATGATGATAAAGATTTGATTGTGGAAGTTTTTGTTCATGATATCATATTTGGATGAGATGATAGCTTATGTATTAAGTTTGCTAATGAGATGCAAAATGAATTTGAGATGTCAATGATTGGAGAAATGAAATTATTCTAGGGATTGAGAATTACTCAGCTAGAAAAAGGGATCTTTACATCTCAATTCAAGTATGTGAAAAAATTAATGACAAAATTTGGTATATAAAATTCAAAGCCAATTGGTACACTCATGGTGACAAGACACAATTTAACAAATAAAGATGATTCTCTAAAGGAAAATAAAACTAGATACAAATCAATGATTGGTGGATTGCTTTATTTGACTCAAACTAGGCCTAATATCATGAATGTTATATGTATTGTTGCTAGATTTCAAGCCGATCCTAAAGAATCTCATGTGACTCATGTGAAGAGGGATTTTAGATACTTGAAGAGGACAATTGATTTTGGTTTATGGTATCCTAATCACAATGATCTTACTTTGAGTTCCTTTACTGATGTTGATTAGGTAAGAGATGTGAAAGATAGGAAAACTAATAGTGGTGGAGCATTTTTCTTGGGAAAGAAGTTTATTTCATGGTTAAGCAAAAAGAAGAATGTCATTTCTTTGTCTACTACAAAGGAAGAATACATTGTTACTACTAATAGTACTCAAGTGTTGTGGATGAAATAGATGTGGAAGGATATCAAAATTGTGTATGATGAGCCAATTTCTATATTCTATGATAAATCAAGTGCTATTAAAATTTCTAAGAATAGAGTGTTGCATTCCAAGACCAAGAATATATCTATCAAGTTTCACGTTTAGAGAGAGAAAGTAAGTGAAAAATAAGTCTAATTGGAGTATCTACCTACTAAGGAGTAGATTGCAAACATATTTACCAATTTTTTTCCTAAGGATACTTTTGAGTAACTCAAAGGGAAGTTAGGTTTGATTACCTCTCCTAATCATAACTAAGGATGCATTGGTTTGCATCAATCTATCCATTTCATGATCATATTTTGATCTAGATTGATGTTGAGGTGTCTGCTACTCAAGGGGAGTAGTCAGATCTTCAAAAGTTTAGGTTTTTAGATATGTGGTTCAGAGCATGCATAGAGGAGATCTTTTCCATTGATGTCAAAGGGGGAGAAGAGTAATGTGAAAAATATTTCTAGGGGAGAATAGTAGTTGAGAAGAGTCATAACCTAAGGATGAGTCAGTGTAGTTGTGTTGATGGTACTTTTCACATCATGTGTTGCCATCAATGCCAAAGGGTGAGATTATTGGATGCTATGGTGTGTTTTTGATATGTGCTTTTCCTTGATGTCAACATTATTAGAATTGTTACATTAGAAGTTGTACATGTTGAGGATATTGAGAAAATTGTAATAAGAAGTGTTATAGGTTGTCAAAGGTGAAGTGAAGTTCTTTCTATTGGTGTGTTTAGGTCATTTCTATTCTGAGGTTATGGAATAAAGGGTTTCTTGTGGAGTATATCTAGTTTTTCCACATTGAGTTTTAGAGATTTTCATGAAAATTTGATTGAGTTATGAAGATTTGTATTCTGTTAGTTTTTTTGTTACTTTAGTTAGTTTTCCTAAATGAAGATCATCTGATTTCAGTAAGTTCAATTGCTACAGATGCCTCTCTAATGTTTCATGATGCTTTTGGATTTTTCTATTTAATGTTCTATGTATGTTACACATCTGCATTGATCGCAATGCTCATGATCTCATATTTTCTCTTGCATGTTCATATTTTTAATGTTCTTCGCCAACAAGTTGTTGAAGCATGTTGTGGATCTTTGAAGAGTAATTAATTGAATTGGTTTGTGTCTGAGGATGTTAGTTTTGGTCTTTACTATGTTGTGGCTGACCTTGGTTGATTCACATGAATAATATTTATGTGTTTTGGGCTAACTGTTTGTAATAATTTTTTATTTTTTTTGAGATGACCTATAGCAATGGAGTTTCTTGTTATGGATATAAAAGAGTGATTGTTTTGTCATTTTGGAAGAGTGAAATTGTTTTTGGGCGAAGTGTATGAGTCCTATGTGTGAATAAAGTTCATATTGTTCGAAGGTAGAGTAGAGAGTGAAGAAGAGTGAAGAAGTGTTTATGTACTTAATTGGAACTATAACTAGGCATTAACAAATGTTATTTTCTCAGTTCAAAGTCTGGTGGATTTAATGAAAACTTTTTTGTAAGATAGTTTGTCTTCTTTTGGGTAGTAAGTCTATTTTGTATTTGAGCAATGAGCTCTAGGCAATGTGCCTAAATTCATGTGCATTCCCCATTCATATTTTCTTATACTTTTAACAAGGTATAATCTTGTGGAATGACCTCCACTATGATTTATCTCCTAACAGGATTTCCACATAAAATATATTGGTGTTATGTGTGATTCTGATGTGTTGTTATTTTATGCTTTCATGATTAATGATAATATCTGAGAATAAGGTTAACAAGTTGAATAAGTTTGAAATTTGGTGACAACTAATTCACCCCCCCTCTTTGTTGGATGCCCTTGTGTTGCCAACAAACTGGGCTTAATGAGGCCTTGATGTAGGTTTTATGAGGCATTTTATGCAGCCACACTAAGTCTTGGACCCTTGCATATCGAATAACATGCTTTTAATGATGTCTTATAAAGTTTTTGTAAAGTGTTGTAAGATACTTTAATGCTTTTCTAGACTTAATGAACTCATTTCTCCCTAATTCAGCATTATCAAATTTATCTAATTGCATCATCACATCAATCTAGAAGGATTTTTAACTAAACTTTATGTTTAACTAGTGTTGTAATGTGTCTTGCACATTTACATTGGTTCTTGTTCCTTCTTAGGCTAAGTGGACCTCATTTTAATGTTGTAAAGTGTATTTAATCACACTTTCACATTTATTTATGTGTCCCACTCTCTATTTGACATTCACATCATCACTAATAGGACCCTATTAACCCATTTTGTGCATCTTACGGCCTAAATTGATTAAATACCCAATAAGGTTGCATTTTAGACCTTATTTCCTAATCTCTTGGCATCTGAACTATCAAATTGTTCCCCATGGGATCCATTCACCATGTGCGATGAGTGAGTCCCATTTGGCTCAATTTTGACCTTTGAGTGGGAAAAAAGTGAAACTTGAGTTTAATATTGCTTCATTTCATCTTGTGATGTGGTATTAACAAGTAAAATGGGTCAATTTCCTTTAAAAGAACCTCTGTAAACTCATTTTCACATACATTAACTTAATTTACATCCATTCTCCATTATTCATTGACCAATCTTTCATCTCAAGTCAATCAACTTAGGGTTTTATCATTGCAAGACATCAAGAAAGCTCCTAAAGGCATTCAAGGGTTGAATCTTCCTTCATTTCCATAGACATTCAAGATCAACATCATGGAAATGTAATCTATTCCATTATTACATGTTCCATTCCATTCTTTCACCATTTTGGTTTAATTACCTAAAAGGGGTTTGACCAAGGCAAACCCCCATGCCCTAACATTAAACATCTCTCTCTCTTGCATTGTGTGTTTGTATATTTAGGACTCTTGGAAGATTAAAAATAATTAAATATCAATTTTCCAAGTTTCTCAAGTCTTCTCTTCACTCAACAAGTCAAAATATCAACAAAAAATGATTTTCAGGACCGTAAATCAGAGTTTCAAAAGCAAACACCTAGAGGAAGTCAAAGTGTATATTGAAAGCTCTTGAATCAAATTTTGAAAATTCAAAAAATAAAATTTGACTCATTTTCCATCAGTGGAAAATGAGTCCCACTTCTAGGTTAGTTTTGTTGTTTTTGCATTTTCTAATACCCTTTTGTCAGAAATAGGACCTGGCTTAGTTTGGCACAATTGAGATTGCATCACCAAGAATGGTGAATGAGTCCCCCTAGGATTGAAAATTATCATCAATAATGTTTTAGAAGCAATTTCTAATTTCCTTCAAGCTTTTAGGTGCATACTTCAAGTTTCATTCATTTCTAGTTCATTGTTGCATTACATAATGTGTTTACAAACATCACTTGTTTCTTAAGTTTTTCATTCATTATCTATCAATAGCATTGTTTAATTGCATTTAGATCATTCCATTTAGATATAACAACATTGTGCATTCCATACTTTGTGTTACATAGATTTTGGGACCCAAGATGCTTACTCTTACACTTCTATGGTTTTTCACCTAAAAAGAGAGATCTAGGTCCAAAATGCTTATTTAACACTCAAATTAGGATGTATGCTATATGACATGATGTAAATTAACTTAATTAAATGCAAGTGGTGATTAAAATAAACTAGAATGAATGCAAAGCTAAGATTTATGCCTTGTTTGAAAACACAACATGATATGCAAAGAGATTGACAATGATGATAGAAATGCAATTTTTCACTAAACAAAAGGTTATTTCTAAAAATTTTGCACCTGCAAGATTGTAAAGGACTGAGTTATAATCTAAAAAGCTGATGAAATTTGAACTTAAGCTGACTAGGACTCATTCACCACCTTGGGCGAATTAGTCCCAGATCAAGACTTTTCTGCTTGGAACCTATTTTTTGACAGTCAGGGATCTAAAGTAGCATCTAACTCAATTTTTCACCTTAGGTGGGACTCATTCACCAAGCATGGTGAATCATTCCTATTTTTGATTTCTGTAAACTCAAAACTCAAATCTGTACCTTGACACCTACATAGAAAATTCTAACAAAAACTCTATTCCAAATCTTAGAAGATTCCTTCAAAATAGCTTAAAAGAGTTGATCTAATAGGGGTTTTTCCTTAGTGAAACCCTAGGTAGGTAATTAAACATTGAATAGAGAAAATTTTCCATAAACCTTAGCCTTAGATGTATTCAAGACTAGGAAAAGTTGAATCATGACAAAAACCCTATTCTATTGTTCTAGAATAAGATATGCAAGAATGATTAAAAGGATGCAAGATATCTACCATAGAAACCTTACAATACATGAAACATGGATAATAAATGACATGCAAATGCGAAATAAAGAGAACATAAACCTTAGTCTGAAGATAGAGTAGAAATAGAAGATGAAATCAATAGGAAACCAAGTCCTTAGGCATGATTTGGTGGCTAGTTGCACGTCTTCACCCTAGATCTCTTCATGATTTACCATAGGCATCCATCATCAACCCTTTGCAATTTTGGATCTTGACAAGACTAGTGAGCTTCAAGACTTGCAAAAAACCCTAGTTTGTTGTCCTAAAACTTCAACTTTTGCTTATGAACTTTGTTTTAGAATGCTTTTTTCTCTTCATATGAGAAAAGGTGATAAAAAATTTGTGTAAATTGAAATAAAATGTGTATTTATAGGCAAAAATGTTTGAATTTCCCATTAATTCTACCTAAGAGGCTGAGATTCACCGAAAAATAAAAGTTAAATTGATTAAATTCTCACTTAAATGTGAAATTTCCCTCAAAGGGGACTCATTCTCCACCCTTGGCGAATGGGTTCCACTACTGCTATTTGAAAGTAGGTTGTTGGGTTGTCATGGTATGATTCTATTAAATGTTGTTTGCCATGTTTTATGTGATTTCATGTGTGAAATAGGCCTCTAGATCAACATTAGTAGGTCTAAGGGGCCTATAAATGCTATTTTGAAGGGGAAATGATTTGAAGGGGTCAAAAGTGAGTATAATTATGCATGAAATTGTCTCTTTTCTCAAGAGGGTCCAATTTTCTATGGCACATTTATCCCCCACTTTAGTGCCCATATGATTCTATGTGCATATGTAAGCCAAAGGACTCTAGTCGATGCATCTTACTATATAAAAGGATACTCATTTCGAAGATGAGAGAATGAAGCCCCCAATGTAGTTATCTACAAACCACAACATTAGGAACCATATCCTACAACACACATTCATTAATTTTCCAAAAATTATTTTATCTAACTCTTAGGAATCCAATTTGAGGGTAGATGTATGCCCCCTTGATTCTGCTTGCTTTACGGAGGTGGAATCAAGGTAGCCATCTAGCCACATCAAAGAAGAAACACCATACCATAGGGAATTTCCAAGTACCATACCACATAACAATAGGTAAATGATGATGTTAGGTGTGGAATCACAATTCCAATGCATCAAATAAAAAAATTGAAAATGGATTACCCTAGTGCATGTTATGTTAAGTTTAAGAAAAGTTATAGTCTAAATTTTTTGAAAAAGATTGTAACATTAGGTTAAAATGTGAAAGTAAAAAGAGGTGAAAAGTAAGTAAAGGAAATGGAAGAAAGTAATTTGTCACTTACTATTAATTTTACATTAATTTTTTCTTGAGAGTGACAACTTAGGAGAAGAAGATGTCAAGGAGATGAGATTACACACCTTCATGGTTGGACAATCTTTCTGAGCAGGTAGCATGCAACAAGTAATGTCATGAGCTGAGTTGATTATGCAACATTTGCCTTGTGATTTGATGATATTGTAATGATATTTTATGCAAGGATAGGTTAATTTAGGTTTCTTGGAAATTTTTTTGCAAAGTGTTCCATTTGTTTGCAAAGTGTCCCTTTTGTTTGCAAAGCATCCCGTTTCTTCATGAAGTGTCCTATTTCTTCGCGAAGTGTCCCTATTTCTTTGTAGAATGGTCAAAAAGGGTTCTAAAATGTTTAGTGCTATGAGAAAAGCACATTATATTGACTTTAGCACACTTTATTGGTGAATAATTTCAAAAATTAAAGAGACTAGATGAAATTTAGAGCATTTTATGATGATTTGGATAGGTTCCCACCTGGTTGCGATAGTCGCTAGGGGAAAGACAACTATTATTTTTGAGAGATTTATCACTAGATTAGTATATATGGAGCATCTAAAGTTAGTGGGTATCTATTGGGCATACATGATGCCACCTATGAGATACCATGATGCCATGCTTATGGCTTTGTGTGAACATTGGAATGTAGATATTTGTACCTTTCATCTTCCCACTAGGGAAATGATGATCATACTCAAGGATGTACATCACATTCCTTGAGTTCCTATTCGGGAAGTGTGAGTGTATTTCTAGGAGTAGTGATCATTCCATGAGAAGAAGAGAGATATGCAGTACTACTAGATGGTATATTTTGATCCAAATTTTGACAAACGTTCATCAAAATTTTGACGAACATTCGTCAAAATTTTGACGACCATTCGTTAGTATTATTTCATCAAATTTTGATGCTATTTGATTTGTCAAAATTTTGAGCTAGCCTAATTTTGACAAATGTTCATAGAAATTTGGGTCAAAATGTACCAGTAGGTTGATACATGATGAGAGGATTAGAGCATGGATTGAGCTGCCTATACTTATGTACTAATGAGCTCTTGTGGTGAGATGGATTATGATGCACATAGTGGCACTAGTACTCAATCCAGATGGATGAGTGACACACTTCGACGGTGGACTGGTACACCTAGTATGAGGGATGTATGATCGACAGATAGTCTATGTATAGGGTCACTACATTATGGCACATTTGTACTATGATCTAGGGGATTTTCATACCAAGAGATTGACAGTATGGTTCATTTTATGCTTCTACAGGTGTGATTCCTTGTGCATATCACATGTACCAATCCTATCAGATATCCATGTACTATAGTGGCAAAGTACCCACAAGCATTCGGCTACCCTTTGCTATGTTTATGGCATTATGGAGATTTAGAGTTTTGGAGGGCTAGATTTGACCAGTTGGAGGAGGATGAGATTGTATGGAAACCTTACCTACTTACTCTTCAATGGCCAGATCCCATTGGGAAACTACAAAGGATGTAGATGAATAAATTTCTAGTAGGGAGACATGACTATGTCATGCGACCATTCTATTATGGATGAGTCATGTGGTAGTTTGGACAGATTTAGACACCACCTAGGGCATGTCCCTTCATTAGATGATCAGTGCAGACTTCCCGAAGGCTAGGGGTTACTGTTTGGCTTACTATAGATCATGACCAGCCACTAGTCTCCGACGTTGATGATGTTGGTAGCACTAATGATTTTGAGGAGTGGTGGGCATATGCACAACCAGCTCTTGTATTTCACATGGATTTACCCCTAGGCGATGCAGAGGAAACTACAGATTAGGGTGATGAGTTAGAGGAGAGAGTAGAGGAGGTACGATATAGGCCAGTAGATATTTGTATGGATGTGATTGATGAGGAGTACCAACCCGATGTTGATCCTGACTATGAGGACCAAGATGGAGGAGAGAATGAGGAGGAGGAGGAGGATTATGAGGATTATTATTACGAGGATGAGCAACACCTCAGTGGGGGTGATGAGATGACTATTGGGGATCGATACATGTATGGAGAGGCCTCACAAACTTATAGGACCAGATCATGAGTAGTAGCTACAATAGACATCAACATGGAGAGTCAGAGGGAGGCTAGCACATCTTCCATGCCCCCCATAGATCAGGAGGTTGACATTCCTCATGCGTCTAGAGACATGGGTGGTAACATTTGATTTTATGTATGTCCTTTGAGTGATTTATGCTTAATTTGTATATGTATATATATATATCATAATGATGTGTTACTAATTGTGTACATGATCTATCTTGCAGGAGCGATGAGAGAGTGTCAAGTGTTCTATCAACAAGTAGCCATAGAGATATTGCCAACATCCCTTGAGGAGGATGAGATATATCCTGACTACATGCCCCCACTGATCGTGGAGGAGCCAGAGTCACTTAGACCATTTGCGAGGCTACAAGTAGTATACGAGAGTGTGAGGAGGTGAATCTATCAAACTAAGAGTGTGCTACAGTCAACATAGACCTTGGAAGAGGTAGGGAGACTATGTGTAGAGCTAGCTCAAGCACATGCCGAGAGGGACTAGATGGCAGATGAGTGGCTTATATTTGTGTGACAAGTATAGGGTCTGGAGTATGCACTGAGACTCGACAGTTTGCAATCACAGTCACACACAACCATCTCATGATGTCTAGGGACTAGATCATGAGTGCCAGATCTTGAGGGGTCTAGCTCTCACAGACCATTATGATGTGATTTTGATATGTATATGAAATTTTGATAGATATATAGAGACATGCACCTTTGATATTATGTTGATGTAACTTTTCTTTTGAAGTGAATGTTAAATGCTATGTGATTAATTAAAGAACTTACGATGAAAGCATTTAATTAATGGCTACATGATTTAACATAATCTATGTGATCGAATGTAAAACATATTGAAGTTTTAACATAGATACAACATGGGTGATGAGAAAAAGGATATGTTAAATCAAATACACTAATAAGGATCTAACTTAACATAAGAGGAATGTGAATAGTATGAAGTCTAAAGAAATTATAAAATCAACATAAATAATTACTTTAGTGTTCAAGACAAACATAAATCTAGTTGTCAAGAATGAAGCAATGTGAAAGATATTTAGAATATCATCAAATAACTCTAAACAACAATGTTATACCAAACATACTATTCAAAGGAGATTAGAGATAATACCTATGCAAATGCGCAACATGAATAGGTTCCCTAAGGGGTGTTCCATCAATCTGCTTTAAATTATAAACACCAAACCCATAACTAGTATCAACTATATAAGGTCCCAACCAATTAGGGCTAAACTTATCCTTTGCTTTGTTATCAGCACTAAAATTTCATTGATTTTAAATAAGAACAAAATATCCCTTAGAAAATGAGCAAGGAATAACATGAGTTTTGTGTTTTTGTTGTAATTGTTTGATGTGAGCCAGTAGATGTTCAAGAGTGTTAATGTGTTGTTCATCGAGCATCTCAAGTTGATGTAATCATTGAGCTTTATAAGTGTCAACATCAAAAAGATCTCAGAGAGCAACTCTCAAAGTGGTAATTTCTAACTCCAAGGGCATAATCACATTAGTACCAACAACAACGCTATAAGGGGTAGTGCCAGTGGATGAAAAAACACTAGTTATATAAGCCCAAAGTGCATAAGAGAGTTGTGTATACCAATCTTTATGATTATCATTAATGGTTTTCTTAAGGATTTGCTCAAGAATTTTATTAGTATATTCAGCTTGTCCATTGGATTTCTTATAGTATGGTGTAGAAAAGTGGTGTTGGATGTTGAAGGCTTGGAGAAATTTTTGAACTTTGTTATTCTTAAAGGGTGTACCATTATCTGAAACAATTGTAGAAGGAAGTCCAAAACGAGCAATTATGTGTTCCACAAGGAAATGACAAATTACTTCAGTAGTTTTTGAACAAAGAGGGATAGCTTCAAACCATTTTGTAAAATAATCGGTTGTGGTTATGATAAATGTGTGCCTAGCAGAAGAAGGAGGTGATTTTATTCCAATAAGATCTAATCCCCATACCAAAAATGGCCAAATGGGAACATGGGTATGGAGTTCAATAGCATGATCATGAATTAGATTGCTATGTACTTGGCATTTGTGACATTGTTTAACATAGTTAATACAACCCTTCACCATATGTCTCCAATAATAACTAATGTGGATAATTTTTTGTACTAATGAACATCCTTTGAAATGACCTCCACATGCAACAGCATGAACCTATTCAATCACTAAGGGGATTACAGAATCCTTAAGACAAGGTAGTAAGAGACCATTAAAAGATCTTCTATACAACACATCTGCAAGAATCACATATTTAGCTATGAGTTTTTGTAAGCGCTTTTGATTATTCGTTGTGATTTCTTCAGGAATGGTACCATTCTTTAAATAATTGTATATCATATCGTACCATTCACATGAAGGTTCTTGAGATATTGGTAAAATGTCTTCTAATGGAGTATCGATCAAAGGTTTCATGATGATATGAATAATGAATGTGAAATCAGTAGAAGGATCATGTGGCTGGATATGAGAGAAGCTTCACTAGCCATTGCATCCACATGTTAGTTTTCTTTATGTGGGATGTTATCAATGTGGGATGTTATCAATGGTGAACAAATCAAATTTATCTAATAATTTCATGATAAGACCTTTGTATTTTAATAATTTTTCATGCATAGTTTGATATACTCCATTGATTTTTTTGATGACCAATTGTGAATCACCAAAGACCTTAATATGTTAGGAGTCAAAGGATAAAGCAGCTTGCAATCCCACAATCAATGCTTCATACTCAGTTGTATTATTTATACATAGGAAATTCAAATGATAGGACAAGGGAATAGGATTACCATCGGTTGGAATGAGGACCACTCCTACACCGGAACCTGTTCGAAACTTAGACTCATCAAAGAATAACTCCCATGGTTTAATATCAGTGGTTAAAACATGATCATTAGGAAAGGAATGAATGGTAGGGAAAGTGTAGGGAGAAGGAGCATTAGCTAAGGGCACCAAAACCCAACAAAATGTTTTCCAAATAGTTGTAAACGTAGTTTTGTATTGATCTCAAGGATTAATAAGTATTTTATTATAACCAGAGAATCCACCCATGAATGATAGTAAAGCATGTCCAGTAGTTGAATCCACGATCATGTCAATATTAGGAAGTGGAAAATCATATTTTAAAGAGGCTTTATTCAAATCTCAAAAATTGGTACACATCCTAATTTTATTATTAGGTTTTGCAACTGTGACAATGTTTGAGATCCAAGGAGAATAATCAATAGGTCGAATGAAGCCAGCAACAAGAAGTTTATCAAGTTCTTTAACATGCAAGGCCACATTGGGGTGAATTTTATGGATCTTTTGATGAACACATTTAACATTGTTATCAAGGACAATATTATGCATCACAATTTTTGGGCCAATTATTGGCATATCAGAGTATTTCCAAGCAAAAAAATTAGGAAAATAATGAAGTAAAGTATTTGTATCTTTCTGTTCTTCATCATCAAGGAACTTCTATATTTTAATAACTTTATCTTGATCATTAATGTCCATATTTAATTCAATTGTATCGCCTAAAGGGAGTGCATTGGACTTAGGACTTTCATATTCCAAAAATTCTTCATTGATATCACTTGTTTCTTGCTTGGTAACATTTATAGCATGAGTAATGTGTTTAATGGAAGCAGGTGAGGATGGGATACCATAAACACCAAGTATGTGTTTCAAGGCCTCATCACTACTGACATACAATCCTGAAGGTGGGATGGTTGGATCAAGCAAGTTAGGATGAGTAATGGTAAGTTTCTGTTGTGGTTGACATGTGATCACATTAATGTTTAAAGATTGTCATTCAGTAGCTTTGGTTGTTTGAGAAAAAGAATATCCCAATCCTGTTTTGGTTTCTTGTGTATTAGGTTCAATAGGAATACAAATACCTTGTTCATTTTTACCACAAATTTTCACAGTATAGCCCAATTGCTTCACAAATTTATAATCTTTCCCATAAAGTCTTTGGGTATGTGCAAGATCATGATGGGCCAAAAAGTGGCAATATGATGGGTATGCGGCTGATGACTACTTTTTTACCCATAATTGATGAAATGAAAAGGGTTTTTAAAGGAGATTTTCATCTTTCCACCGATATTAATTATGCTTTACTTTGAATTTAATAAGTAATTATTATTCATTTTCTATTCAAATTATGACTAAAGTCCTGATTGATAGGCTGATTGAAAAACATCTATAGCTTTCAAATGGTATCACATCTTTTTAATCCAAAACATGCATCACATTCTATGCTTTGCATACTATAGGATTAAAAAAATAAAAATTGAATTTCATGAAGTTTTGTCCAAGTTAAGGTGATCAGACAAACAATTTTTTATATTTTTTAATAATTTGTAATAAAAATTCATAATTAATTATTTACTTAAAAAAAAATTACAAAAAATATGCATCGCATTGGGACACGAGTCCTTTACTTATATCTAAAATCTTATTAAAAAAATTATCATTTTATTATGGTTAGGGTGGTCAGACAAACACCTACTTATTTTTTCCCTAAAATTTAAGTATCACTGCATTGAAATTTCAAATTTTCAACAAATAGATTTTTTTTTTTTTAAAGAAACCTAGAAGTTTAGAAACTACATTCAATTTTCTACATATTCTATTCTTACATATTTTAAAATAATATAGATAACTTATTCAAATTTTTGTGTAAAGTTGCCTAACTCTAATTTTTCTATTTTTTTTGTCACTTAAGGGCCTATTTTTTCCATGATGATTTTGCACATACCCCTTTCCATTTCACGCGAGGTAGGTAGGGATTGATAATCTATCTCATCAAAGTTTTTTGTGTATGTTGCACTTTCATCCATATTGTAAGAGATAGATGGTTGATATGACTTGACAAAATTTTGAGTGGACATAATGGTTGGTTGGTCAGGCTTTTCATCTTGCTTTTGCATAAGTGTGTATTCACCCATAAACAAGGGTGTGAATTCTAAAGATCCCCAATCATCACCAAATAATTTAGAGACCAATTTTGTGTCATTATGTTCAATTTCAAGAGGATCAATTATGTGAGAGGTTGGGATCTATGTTTTCAAAGGAATTTCAACCCCTTTTTCAAGATGCAAGAAAATTTTAGGTTGAGGATCAATTTCAATTTGATATATACGATTGTTATAAACATGCTTCATGATACGGTAAAGGGTTGAAGGCACTACATTCATCTCATGAATCAAAGGTTGGCCTAAAACAAGATTATATGGGAGATCATAAGGCATGACATGGATAGGAGTCTACAAAGTAACCACTCCAACTGTAATGGGTAAAGTAATTATCCCAAGTGGTTGCTTTGTTGTATTATCAAATCCTAAAATAGAAATAGAATTAGGTATTATTTGTGATCTATCCACTTCTAATCGATCAAGAAGACTCACACTACACACATTAGGGGAAAAAACATTATCAATGAAAGTGTGTTTGATTCCTTTTCAATGAAATTGAGCAATGATCATAAAGGCATCATGTTGTTTTCGTAAGTCCAAAGGAGGGAGCTCATGTTGATGAAAAGTAAAATCAAGACTATGCTTTTGAACAAGAGATGCTACATCATTCAGATTTGTTCTAGGAGAGATTGTTATTTGTTTCAAAGTAGTTTGAAGAATGGTGTTATAACTTGGTGAAGTTTGAAGCAATTCCCAAAGAGATATTTTGGCAAGATTATTATTTAATTGTTCAACAATATCATACTCTTTTGTAGGTGGGTTATAACGAGGAGCACTAGGTGGATTAGGTAAAATTCTAAGACTATCCATAAATTCCATGAAAAGACATGAAATCTATGCTAAGAAAATAGAGAAGACTTAAACTAAAACAGAAAGGAAATGATAGAAAATAGAAAGATGCACTACAAGAAATTAAAATTTGGAAATTATGATAAAAAAACTAGAAAGGGATTGATTTTCCCTAGGTGGTGAATGAGTCCCCGAAGATGAGTTTTTTAATTTTTTTCTAATTTTTTTTATGTTTTTCTATAAAAAATTGAACTCTGTGAAATGCAAATACATAAATGAAAAGGAATGTAGTAATTTAAAGAAAATAATGCTTTTAATAATGCAATGTTTCTAAAAATCCTAAGACAATGCAAGAGCCTATAATAATGAAGACTGAAGCTATAATTAGGAAGGGAAATTAGAATGTTATTATGTTCAAATGTCGGGTTCACCAAAAATTGACATAGATTTCAAGACCCAAGATGCTTGCTCTTACACTTCTAGGGTTTTTCACATAAAAGGAAAGAGATCTAGGTCCAAAATGCTTATGTAACACTCAAATTAGGATGTATGTTATATGATATGATGTAAATGAAGTTAATTAAATGCAATTGGTTGATTACAATGAAGTAGAATGAATGCAAAGTTAAGAGTTATGCCTTGTTTGAAAAGACAACATGATGTGCAAAAAAATTAAAAATGATGAAGGAAATGCAATTTTTCACTAAACAGAAGGTTATTTCTTAGAATGTGTGCACCTGGAATCTACTATAGAGGACTAAGTGAAATTTTGAAAAGCTGAAGAAATTTGAACTTAGGCTGACTAGGACTCATTCGCCACCTTGGGAAAATCAGTCCCAGATCAGGACTTTTCTACTCGAAACCTATTTTTTAACAGTTCAAGATCTGAAACAACATCTAACTCAATTATGAACCTTAGGTGGGACTCATTCACCAAGCATGGTGAATCAATCCTCTTTCTGATTTTTGCAAACTCAGAACTCAAATATGTACCTTAACACCTCCACAAAAAAATTTGATGGAAACTCGATTCCATATTTTAGAAATTTCCTACCAAACAGCTTAAAAGAGTTGATCTAATGGGGTTTTTCTTTATTAAAACCCCTAGGTAGTTAATTAAACCTTAAATAGATAAAAATCTACATAAACCCTAGCCTTAGATGTATTAAAGGCTAGGGAAATTTGAATCATGATGAAAACCATATTCTATTGCTAGAATAAGATATACAAGAATGATTAAAAGGATGCAACATCTAAACCCTAGAAACCTTACAAATCATGAAACATGTACAAGAAATGACATGCAAATGCTAAATAAATGTAATGCAAACCTTAGTTTGAAGATAGAGTAACAATAGAAGATGGAATCAATAGAAAACTAAGTCCTTAGGCATGATTTGATGGCTACTTGTACCTCTTCACCCTAGATCTCTTCATGATTCACCATAGGAATCCATCATCAACCCTTTGCAATCTTGGATCTTGACAAGATTAGTGAGCTTCAAGACCTATGAAAAACCCTAGTTTGTTGTTGTAAAACATCAACTTTTTCTTATGAACTTTGTTGTAGAATGCTTTTTGCTCTTGAGATGATAAAAGGTAATCAAAAAGTTATGTAAAATGAAATAAAATGTGTATTTATAGGAAATAATGTCTTATTTTCCCATTAATTAGAACTAAGAGGCTGAGATTCACTGAAAATAAAAGTTAACTTGATTAAATTCCTATTTAAATTTGAACTTTCCCTCAAAGGGGAATCATTCGCCACCCTTGGCTAATGGGTCCCACAAGGGGACTCATTCACCCAAGGTGGCGAATGGGTCCCACTACTGCTGTTTGAAAGTGGGTTGTCGGGGTATGATGCTATTAAATGTTGTCTATCAGGGTTTATGTGATTTCACTTGTGAAATGGGCCTCTAGATCAAAATGAATAGGTCTAAGGGGCCTATAAATGTTGTTTTGAAGGGGAAATGATGTGAAGCGGTCAAAAGTGGGTCTAATTATTCATGACATTGTCTCTTTTCATAAGAGGGTCCAATTTTCTATGACACACTTTGAATGAACCCTTTAGCATTTTTGGCCCTACTCTCCTTTTAAGTGAAAAACCCTAGAAGAGTTAGGGAGCCTTGTGTGTGCCAAAAATATATGGTTCAACAACACTAAATTAAGGAAAGGTTACGTTATTTATCATTAATAGGTCCAAAAACCTAAGGTGAATATGCAAAACACATCACAACACTAGATCAAGGTGATGTCAAGTCTAATCTGTCATTAGTTATTCCCAAATTAAGTGAGAAAAAGGTGTACCCATTTTTTGTCATTACCAGATCTAGAACACGTGACCAAAACATTTTGGTAACCCTGCATTTAGAATACCTTCTTTTCTAATTTGGATTCCATGATCATCCTAGATCTAGCTTGCATTGACTTTTCATTAGTTAATTGGCATCTAGGGTTTCTAAATTTTTGCATTAGTTAAAGTGCATATAGGTTATATTTTTGCATCTTAGATCATTTAGAACCATCTAAAAACTAAATTTTCACTTGGATTACACATCATAAAAACTAAAAAGCATAAAAAATTGCTTCAAATCTCTAAAATATTTGAAAAAAATCTGTACTAGGACTCATTTTCCACCTTGGTTGAATTAGTGCCAGTGCACCCCTAAAACTTCATTTTAGAACATTAAAAAATAAGTTTTTACACTTTCGTTTGCTGCCATTGTTTAGCTACTTCAATGGGTATATTTTATGTTACATGTATTTTACTAAATCTAGCTTAAACTAGTCCATTTCATGCATTGCTTAATTCCAAATTTGCATTTAGAACATTTCATTGTTAGATCATTGCATATTATAATCAATAAATTACCTTGTTTGAAATCTAAAAATTGCATTCCATTTTAGGCCTTTACATTGCACTGTGAGTTTTCATAGATTATTGTTCAAAAATGTTAGTTTCTGTCTTTTCCATGTTTTCAAACAAAAATTTAGTCACTAAGCATGTTAGTCATTCATTCAATGCATGCCCTAGTTATGAGAGTCTCTTAGTTCAAGAGAGTGAAAATGTTGACATTTTCCTTAAACCTACACCCCCTATTATCTCTCCTATTTGTGCGAATGATGTGATAGAAGAGGATGATGATATAGACAATCATGATGCTCATAATTGTTCTTCTTCCAATACCTCTGCTTTTAGAGATGAAGGTATCTTGGTGAAAGAAGATGAAATCATTGAGAATCATGAAAGTCTTTCCTTTCCTTCTCCTCCTCCCCCTTGGGAATATATTATAACGCAAGAGAATGGCATCATAAACACATTTCTAAACATCAGGTTACCTAATTTTTAAACATCACCTTACATCATGGTCATTCTACTGATGAATGTAAGGATTTGGGTAATAAAATTCAACATATTAAGGATTTTGGTGCTCTTCCTTGTATTGAAGCACCTAGCTCCTTTAATTGATACTCAATTTCAAGTTTTTCAACAATCATCTTGACTCACCCTTGTCTTTCACTAAGTGGGGACAAGGGGGTTAGCTAGCCTTGTCCTTGTATGACACTTGTCATTGTCTCTTTTGGCTAGTTGATCACCTGCCATGTATATTTAAGAGCAAGCTTGGGATATGGATGAAATAACTTAAGTTGGATTGCATGTAACATACTTTTCTTTCTATGTTTAGCATTACATTTTGGGGGAAACCCCTTATTGATGATGTAGTTTCATTCTAGAACATATGACTTGGCATAGGGCTTTCCAAATAACCTCTCATGTCTTGTTCTACTTTAAAGCAATTACTCACAGCAATGGTGTTAGAAACAACTTTAAAATGGGGGTATACATCGACACTTATGTTTCATTGTGTGATTTTCATTCTTCTTGTAATGTGTCCTTTTCTTGGTGGTGTCATTGGGTTTGATTTGCTTTGAGAGCAGGATATATCTTTGACTTGTAATCTCATGGACACATTAAGCACAATGTTCCCTAAGAAGAGACCTTACATGAACCAAGAAAAATCCCTTTGAGTGTACCTTAACTATTTCTCATTTACAATAAATGTTATATGGCCACCTTGCATGGCACACTTTTCTTTCTTGTGGAAAAATATTGTTTGTTCATAAGTGCCAAGCATATGAAGTTTTTCTTTCCTCATAAATCCAACTGTTCATGTTGTGTGATGCCTTATCAAAATTATTAGGAGGTATAGCTTTTTTATGGTTAGTATGATGAGAAGCCTAAGAATGGGAATGGAGTTCTCATTATATGGTGAGAAGTTGATATAGAGGTATGGAAATCTAACTAAGCCGCCATTTTTGGATACTCATCTAGTGGATAGCCTGAAGATCCATTACCTTAAATTGAGCATGCATTTTTAAAAAAATAGTTGAGGCTTGAACCACATTGTGTTGGAAAAATATTTGAGGCTTGATTCATCCCTTTGGATACTTACCCAATGGATACCCTGAAGTTGTGTTGCCTTAGAGTGAGCCTATTTTAGGAAAAATAGCTTAGATCTAATCCACATCATGTTGGACGAATGGTCGAGACTTGATCCACCCCTTTTTATTTGGTTTTTCTTTTGGTCTTTGACATTGTATGTGTGTGTACCTTGATGTTGCATATTATACAGATTGAGTGTGTCCCTTTGTGATTATGTTGGTTTTATGTAGGATCTTGGATCCTGGGGGCTTGACCACCCCCTTGATCATTGTCAATCTATACCATCCATATTAGTGCAATTGGACACCTCTTGAATTTCTACTTTAGTGTGAGTTTGAAGCAATTTCCTCCTCTCACTAAAGTGGGGACTAAATGTAGTCTAGAAAAATGTATTCCTCTATATTTTCACACTGGTTGGGACCTCCTTGCTAAAATTGGGCTTTTTTATGCCCTATTTGGTCCTATTTTGCATCCACAAGCCCTATTTAATGTATTTATTTGAGGTAATCCCAACATTTATTAAATTACCTATCATAATTCAGTGTTATAGGTCATGTGTTCTAGATATAGTGATTCGGGACTCATACATCACCTTACTCCAAAACATTCCCTAATTATACAAAATAAATCCCTGACACATTACTTATCAATTTTTTGTTAACCTACATTTGGAATACGTTCTTTTCAATTTTGGAGTCCATCATCATCCTACATCTAGCTTGCATTGACTTTGTATTACGATTTGCACTAGTTAATTGACATCTAGGGTTTCTAAATTTTTGCATTAGTGAAAGTGCATGTATAGGTTAATTTTTCTTATCTCAAATCATTGAAAACCATCTAAAAAATATATTTTCACTTAGGTCACACATCATACAAACTAAAAAGCATAAAATTCACTTAAAAATCTCTATTTTTTTTGTAAAAAAGCCCTATTGGGACTCATTTGCCACCTTGGGTGAATCAGTCTTAGTGCATCCCTAAAGCTACCTTTTACAACATTAAAAACCTTTCTTTTACAATTCTTTTTGGTTCCATTGGTTAGCTATTTTAGTTGGTATAGTTTATATTACATGGATTTTACTAAAGGGCATGTGCAGGATCATCATGGAAAAAATAGGCCCTTAAGTGGAAAAAAATTTAGAAAAATTAGTGTTAGGAAACTTGACATAAAAATTTGAATAAGTTATCTATATTATTTCAAAAATATGTAAGAATAGAATTAGTAGAAAATTGAATGCACTTTCTAAATTGCTAGGTTTATTTAAAAATAAATAAAATCTATTTTGTGAAAATTTGAAATTTCAATGTAGTAGTACTTAAATTTTAGGGAAAAATTAAGAAGTAGGTGTTTGTATGACCACCCTAACCACAATAAATGATAAAAAAAAATTATAAGACTTTATATATAAGTAGAGGACTCATGTCTAGATGTGATGCATATTTTTTTGTAATTTTTTTCCAAGTAAATTTTTAATTATGAATTTTTTATTACAACTTTTAAAAAATATAAAAAATTGTATGTCTGACCACCTAAACTTGGTCAAAACTTCATGAAATTTATTTTTTCTTTTTTTAATCCTATAGTATGTGAAGCATAGAATGTTATGCATGTTTCAGATTCAAAAAATGTGATACCATTTGAAAGTTATAGATGTTTTTCAATCAGCCTATCCATCAAGACTTTAGTCATAATTCTAATAGAAAATAAATAATAATTATTTATTAAATTCAAATTAAAGCATAATTTATATTGGTGGAAAGCAGAGAATCTCTCTAAAAACCCTTTTTGTTTCATCAATTTTTGGTTAAAAAAAGTCATCAGCCACATACCCTACAAATACCCATGATGAAGATATATACAATAATGATACTCATAATTTTTCTTCTCCCAATGCCTCCCCTTTAAGAGATGAAGGTATCTTGGTGAAAGAAGATGTAATCATTGAGAATCATGAAATTATTGCTTGTCCTTCTCCTCCTCCCCCTGGGAAGATATTATGATTCAAGATAATGACATCATAGACACATTTGTAAAAATCACCTAGCCTAATTTTCATTCTGCCTTTGCTTGTGAGAATTATTTAGTGGAAGATGATGAGATTATAAATGATGGGGATATGTTGGTATTACATGATGAAACCTCTAAATTCTATAACAACCCTCTTTATGATCCTTCCTCTACTATGCTATTTTGGAAGACATTAAGAAAAAGATGAATGAAGTCATAAATGATCATGATAATCATACTTGTTCTTCTCCTATTATATTTCATATCTATGAAGAAGATACCTTGATGATATAAAATACAATAGATGAAAGTAATGAGAATCTTAGTTTTCCCACTTCACCTACGGAAATCCTTACTAAGCAAGTAAATTCAACCATAGATCAATCCCCTACTTGTGGTGAAGTCATTTTGGAAGAACCAATCCTTGAATGTCAAGAAATTTTCGTTTGTAGTTTTCGTAACTCTCCTCCTAGGGAGGATATCATGGTGCAATAAAATGAAAATAGTAATGTGGATTCCTTAGGTGATGAAAAAAAGGTTATTCTAGATTTCCTTTTATTAGAAATACATCAAATCAAGACCGTTGAGATTATGAATGCATAATTTTCTATTAGACCCCCATTGATTAATGGAGCTCCTATATACCCTATGGGACATCCTAAGAATCCTCTAATTCTTTATCCACCTTCACACAAACTTCAAACTCAAAATAAACCTCAACTTGTCCTTTACCAACCTAAGAATAATGTGTCATAGTAATCAAGTCATAATATCATTGCTCATACATATAACACTAGGAACAATCTGCAACCAAGAAAAACACCCTAAACATCCCTCCCATTGCGTAACCCTATCTCACTAGGTCCTCCTCATTTATCTCTACATTGTGGAAAGGAGTACAATCTTGTTGAACAGTTAAAGAATACTCCTGCTAAGATATCATTATGGGAACTTATTCAAGCATCCCCTCGTTATCATAACATGATTAAAAATTATTTACAACAAGTTACTATCCCTTCTAAACCATAAAAGAATGACATAGCCACTATGAATCAAGGAATAAATCATGACATTGTTTTCCACAAAAGTGAGATCCCTCCATTGGAAGTGCAAAAACAAAATGAAGCGTTCATAATAATATCTTACTATAAAAGGATAGGGATAAGGAAAACTCTTGTTGACAGTGGCTCTACTCTTAATGTGTGTAGTGTAAACCTTTTGGCTAGACTTGGCGTGGATAAATTAAAAATTCAACCTAACTCTTTATCTATTGAAGGATTTGACAATGTAGGAAAACAACCACTTGGTGTGATCACTTCACCTATTACAGCTGGAAAGGCCGCATTATTAGCACTAATCCATGTTATGTCTCATGATATTTCATATAATCTCCTTTTAGGTAGGCCATGCATTCATGAAATGAATGGGGTGCCTTATACTCTTCATCGTGTAATGAAGTATATTTACAACAAAATAGTGTACACACTTGAAGCTAACCTTGACCCAAACAGCTGTTTGAACATTGAGAAAAACAATAAAATCCTTTGAAAAAATTAACACCAGCTGAATCATGAGCAACCACCAAATCCAAAAGAGATGAAAACTATTTAGGGAAAAGGTTATGAAATGATCAAACAACTTAGTTATAATGGAAAAGGATGTGGTTCTAGAGAACAAGGTATTTGTGTCCCTATAGAGCCTCACATGCAAGAAAAGACTAGTAATCTTGGTTATTTCCCCTCAAAAGACACAAACAAGCCTTCACTTAATAACAACACTATCACAAAATATTCCTCTAAGACAACTTTAACATTAGTATATCCTGAACTTATAGACACTAGTGGTCTTGATTGTTATCCTTTGCAAGAAATGAAACAAACAAAGAAATCTTGGTTTAATTTAATGTCATCTCACAAAACACTAATGATTTGAATTCATTAGATTTTACATCCTCCTTTCAAGGAGAGAATAAAATATTTAAATCAAAAAATTCTTATGTAGGTATGACATCTTATACTAAGCAAAAGATATCCTTGTTGGAAAATAAAGGAACATTTTCTACTTATGATCAAGAAGGCATCTTGTTAAGACTCCTCCAAGATCTTTTGATATCCCTCCCTCCAAAAACATGAAAGAAATTTTACTTCAAACATTCATTATGTGCATATCATAGATTTTATGGTCATGCTACTAATGAATGTAAAGCTTTAATTGATAAAATTCAAAAACATATTAAGGACTATGGTTTTGTTCCTTGGGTTAAAGAACCTAGTTCCTCCTTTCATTTTGGCTCATCCTTGTCTTGCACTAAGTCAGGGAAAGGGGTTAGATAGCCTTGTCCTCATATGTCACTTGTCATTGTATCTTTTGGCTAGTTGATCACCTTTCATGTACATATAAGAGAAATATTTGTATCTGGATGAGATGCCTTAAGTTGACTTATGTGTGACATACTTATTTATGATGTAGTTAAATTCGAAAACATATTCCTTGGCACAGGGATTTCCAAATAACCTCTCATGTCTTCTTCTACTTTAAAGGAATTTCTCACAGTAATAGTGCTAGTAACCACTTTAAAGTGGGTGAATACATCAACACTCGTGTTTCATTGTGGGATTTTATTTCTTCTTGTGATGAATCATTTTCTTGTTGGTATCATTGGGCTTGATTCCCTTTAAGAGTGTGACATTTCTTTGACTTGTCCTCTCTTGGAGACATTAGGCACAATGTTTCCTAAGAAGAGATCTTACATGAACTAAGAAAAATCCCTTTTAACATACCTACAATATTTTACATTTACAACATCAGTTATATCATGGCCACCTTGCATAACACATCTTGCATGCCTATAGAGCCATCTTATTTGTTCATGAGCTGCAAGCATACAAATTTTTTCTTGCCTCATGAAGCACAAAGATCATTATTGTGTGATGCCCCATCAAAGTTATCAAGAGGTATAGCTTTGGTCTTGTTGTATGGGAGCCAAATGAAGGAATGACTTCCCTTAACACTTGCATATGTGAGAACTCACCAGTCGTGTGTCTCACCCTCCTTGGATACTCACCTCAAAGATGACCTAAAGTTTTGTAGCCCCATAGTGACCAAATTTTTGTTGAAACTAGATCCACCCATCTTATTCTTTTCTATCTTAGAGCTTTATATCTTTTGCATTATATGTTTGTGTATCTTGTTTTTATAAATATCATACACCTTGTGCATTTTGGATGTTGTGGTTGTCATTGATGTCAACACTATTACCATTATTGTATTGAAGATTGTATATGTCGAGGATATTGACAAAATTGTTAAAAGATTTGGAAGCTTCTAGTGGAACAGTCAAGTTCATGAAGGTTTCTTGTTCTGTATGTTGAAGATCAATTGTTGTGGACTAAAGGGTTTGTTGTTGAGAGTATTTAGTTCATCTACCAAAAGTTTCAGAGGTCTGTGTGAAGACTTGATCGTGCTATGAATAGTTGTGTTCTGATAGTGTTTATGTGGTCTATGTCAGTGATTTAGATTAAATTTTATGTGATTCCAATAATTTATGTTGCTTCGTATATTTCTTTGTTTGTTCTTCATGTTTTTGGATGTTTCTAGATCATTCTCCATCAATGTTGTACATTTACGTTGATCGTTGTGCTCATGGTCCAATATTTTTCTTGTACATGTTCAAATTTTCATGTTCTTGGCCAACATGTTGGTGGTAAGGTGTTGCAGATCCTTGAAGATTGAAATTTGAATGTTTGGCACAATCATGGATATTCGTTTGGGTTTCATAATTGTATTGTCCAATGGTGTTTGATCCACATTGAAAATTTAATTTTTAATTTGCATTGATATTGTAACTATGTTTTATTTTTCTTTCCGACTAAGTGGCTAATATAATTCCATAGTGAGGATCTATATGAGTGATTGGTTGAGTGAAGTTAAGGTGTGTGTGGTGTGAGAGAAGCCAGAGATAGTGCAAGTGTGTGATAATGGATCTATTCATCCGATTATAGAGTAGAGTGAGAGTGAAGAGTGAAGGATTTTTTTTGTGCTTAAGTACAACTATTATCAGGTTTTTGTAGAAGCTATTTTCTCATTTCATACCCTCCATATTTAATCCTATTTTGTATTTTTGGGAAGTGATCCCTATTGTATTTGAGCAGTAAGTTGTAGGAAGTGTTCCTGTATGCATGTGCATTCCCTTTACTATTTTTCATTATACTTTTAATAGGGTATAATATTGTGGACTAACATCCACCATGGTTTCTCCCCTAACAGGGTTTCCACGTAACTTTTTTTGGTTTTCTCTATGTTTCTAATGTGTTGATTGCTTGTGGTTTACTGTTCATTCATCATATCTAAAACTAAAGTTAAGTAAAGATTGACAAGTTTAATATTCTATGAAAATTGATTCACCCCCCCTCTCAATTGTCTATCCTTGTTTTTCCAACAATGTGTGTCCTTTTATGCTTATGTCAGTTTGGTTTAGGATCTTAGATCCTAAGGGCTTGACTATCTCCTCGATCTTTTTTATCCTAGACCATTTGCATCAATACACTTGGACCCCACTTCAATGTCTACTTTAGTGTGAGTTTGAAGAAAATTCATCCTCTCACTAAATTTGGGGCTACATGTAGTCACAAAAAAAGGGTACACATTTTCCTTGCTTGATTTGGGAATAATTAATGATAAATTGGACTTGATGTTGCCTTGATCTAGTGTTGTGAGGTGTTTTACACATCCACATTGGGTCTTGGGACCTTTTTAATCTAAATTAACTTAACGCTACCTTAATTTAGTGTTGTAAAGTGTATTTATTTAAAACTTCACATTAAATTTAGGAGGCTTGTAAACTAAACTAGACCTAATTTAGTGTTGTAATTTTTTTTACACATTCATAGGGCATGTTGTGCCCTTCTAAGCTAAATAGACCTAATTTTTCCTTAATTTAGTGTTGTAAAGTGTATTTATTTACACTTTCACATTGGATTCTGGGCCCTATTGCATTTATGACCTTTATATCATCATTAATAGGCCCCTACAACCCCATATTATGCATCCCAAGGCATGTTTTAATTAAAAACCTTACAATATCAACATATAAACTTAATTTACACACTCCCTAACACTTTAGCAGTCAAATATAGGCCCTGTGGGACACATTTGCCACTTTGGATGAATGAGTCCCATCTAGGTGGGACCCATTCACCATAGATGGCAAATGAGTCCCATTTGGCCTATTTTTGAGCTTTAATCAAGAAAATTTGGTTTTAATTTCAAATTTCTTCTATGTTGACCTTTGGGATAAAAAAATAGACATTTAAGTGCATTACCTATATAAAAAATCTTTCAAATCATTATTTCATCAAGCCTAAATGTTATCAATTCAAGCAAGAAATATTTAAGCATTCAAAGACTTCACAAGATCATCTAGACAACATTCAAGACCATTTTAAAGAAATTCAACAAAAGAATTCTTCATCAATTGTTGCAACAATTGAAGATCCATCATCATGTCAAGCATATCAAGAATCAAACATGTTATTGAGCTAGTGTTGTGATGTAGCATTGAAAACATAAGATGAAGAATTATCCTACTCCTATTTTCAAGATCAAAATCTACATCCTTCATGGCCATTTCATGTTGAGTTACAGATTTACAAGACATCATTTACAACCCATCATTCACGGTATTATTTTCCATGATTCATGTTCCTTTGTTTGTGTTTCATTCCTTCAATTCATTCTCTCATCGTTTGGTTTAATTACCTACAAGAGGTTTGACCAAGGAAAACCCCTATTCCCTAACAAGCAACACTTTCTCTCTTTTTCTTTGTGTAATTGTAGATCTAGGTACTTTTAAGACTTGAATAATCATTGAAGATTGGGTTACAAGCTTGGAGAAATTTTTTGGAGTTTTCTCCTCATTTTAAAGGTTGTAATCTTCACTAAAATGTCACCTACAACCCAAAAATTGGTGTTTCATATTCATAAACCTGGAGAAATAGATTAAGAAAACTAAGAAGCAAAGATTCAAAATTTGAATTCCCAAAAAAGTGGAATGGGACTAATTCGTCACAAGTGGCAAATGAGTCCCACTGTAGGTGTTTTCTGGTGATTTTTATAGATTCAAATACCCTTTTACCTAAAACATGTTCCTATGCAGAAATCTAGATCTAGGACTAATTCATCCAGAATGGCGAATGAGTCCTACTAGGTCAAAAAGTTAGAATTTTTAACATTATAGTTCCTTCTAGTCATTTTTAGATTCCCAGGTGCACATATTTCATTTCATAGCTTATTATTTTATTTTATATGCATTTCTAGGTCATTTAGTTCAAGTTTGTAGATTATATTAGGGTTTTGCATTTCATCTTGCATTTCATTATATTTTCCAAGCCTTAACTTGGTGGTAACCCCCTTTTAGTTAGAATTCATCCCCTAGGACAACCCTCTTGCAACATTTCTTTCTCCTTTGCATTAAGCTATCAAGGGTTATCCTTGAATGAAATTGGAGAAGTGAGTGTGCTTTATGTCCGAAAACCATATAAAAAAGCATCATACCACATTTTCATCATTGCATTTTTAATAGCTTTTCTTCTTATTTGGAGTCCATCATCATCCTAGATATAGGTTGCATTGACTTTTCATTTGGCATTAATTAATTAGCATCTAGGGTTTCTAAATTTTTGCATTAGTGAAAGTGCATATAGGTTACATTTTTGTATCTCAAATTATTGAAAACCATTTACAAATTGCATTATAACTTAGGTTACACATCATACAAACTAAAAAGAATAAAAATCACATAAAAATCTTTGAAATTTTTCAAAAAAATCACTACTAGGACTCTTTCACCATCTTGCGCAAATCAGTCCTAGTGCACCCCTAAAAATTCCTTTTACAACATTAAAAAACTTGTTTTTACACTTTTGTTTGCTGCCATTGGTTAGTTGATTCAGTTGGTAGAGTTTATATTACATGCATTTTACTAAATCTTGCTTAAATAGGTCAATTTAATGCATTGATTAATTCAAAATTTTCATTTACAACATTTCATTTTTAGATCATTGCATAGTGTAATCAGTAAATTACCTTGTTTGAAATCTAAAAATTGCATTTCATTTTTGGTTTTTACATTGCATTGTGAGTTTGCATAGATTATTGTTCAAAAATGTTAGTTTTATTCTTTTCCAAGTTTGCAAGAAAAAAGTTAGTCACTAAGTATGTTAGTCATTCATTCAATGCATTCCCTAGTTATGAGAGTAAGGTGGCATATGAGTCCTAGACCATATAGTTATGCCACCTTAGTCATTATTGTTCTAAATGTAGTAACAAAAAAGGGCTACACCTTTAACTTCCTTAATTTGGGAATAATTAATGATAGATTGGACTTGATATTTCCTTGATCTAATGTTGTGATGTGTTTTACACATCCCTATTAGGTTTCAGGCCTTATTAAATGTAAACAACTGAAAATTTCATTAATTTAGTGTTGTAAAGAGTATTTATTTATACTTCCACATAAAATTTAGGAGGCTTGTAAATTAAGTGGACCTAATCTAGTGTTGTACTATGTTTTACACATTCACATTGGATTTAAGGCCTTTATTGGCTAAATAGACCTATCTTTTCCTTAATTTACTATTGTAAACTTTATTTATTTACACGTTCACATTGTATTTTGGGCCCTCTTGGATTTTTTACCTTAAAATCATCATTAATATGGCTCTAAGACCCTATATTATGCATCCCAATGCATATTTCAATAAAAACCTAACAAGAGCAACAAATAAACTTAATTTGCACACTCCCCGACATTTTAGCAAGCAAAATAGGCCCTATTGGAGGCATTTGCCACTTTGGGAAAATGATTCACATCCAAGTGGGACCCATCCACCATAGATGGTGAATGATTCCCATTTGGCCTATTTTTGAGGTTTTAAGTGGGAAAATTTGGTTTTAAGTGTAAATTTCTTCTATGTCAGCCTTTGGGATTAAATAACTATCATCTAAGTGGATTTCCTATATAAATGAGCTCTCAAATCATTATTTCACATAAACCTACATGATATTAACTCAAGCAAGCAAGATTTAAGCATTCCAAAACTTTACAAGATCACCAAGATAGAATTCAAGATCATTTATAAGGCATTCAAGGTCAAAATTATTCATCAATTGTTGCAGAAATTTAAGATCCATCATCATGTCAAGCATATTAAGCATCAAGAATATTATTGACCTAGTGTTGTGATGTAGCATTGAAAATCCAAGATCAAGCATAGTTCTACACATATTGTCAAGATCAAGATCTACATTCTTCATGGAAATTTCATGTTGAGTTACAAACTTACAAGACATCCTTCAAGGTATCTTTGTTCATGTTTCATATCTTATGTTTCATTTTTCATGTCCTTGCTTTACTGTTTCATCATTTGGTTTAATTACCTAGAAGGGGTTTGACCAAGGAAAACCCCTATTCCCTTAAAATCAACAAGTTTTCTTCTCTTTACGTGTGTGATGGTAGATATAGGTTTCTTAGAGCTTGAAAGATCATTGAAGATTAGTGTACAAGTTGAACCGTTGATTTTTAGGGGGGCTATGTGCTTCTCTAGCTCTTTTTGGGTTTATCACCTAAAAGAAGAGAGATAGGTCCCAAAAATGCAAAGGGTTCATTCAAATTATGTTATGTGCTATATTTTCTAACCTAAATGAAGTAAAATAAATGCATTTGAATGATTTAAATGAATTAAAATGAATGGAAAAAGTGAAATTTAAGCTATGTTTGAAAACACATTGTGTAATGCAAACAATGAAGAAAATGAAGAAATCATGCAAAACATAAAGAAATAGATAGAAACATAGTGCACCTAGACAATATCTAATGAATTTGGAATTTTGTGGATGATGGTTGAAATCACTGAGTTTTCATAGTGGGACTCATTTGCCTAGGGTGGTGAATTAGTCTTGCTCCTAGTGAAAAAATATTGGAAACAAGTTTCTATCTGTTGAGATCCAGAATCTGACAAAATTGAGATTTTCAGTCCTAAGGTGACACTCATTCCCCATTGGTGGCGAATCAGTCCTTTCCCAAATTTTTGAAAAATAAAAAGACCACTCTGCAACACTAGATCTAGAAATCACTACTTGTCAGGTTGTCGACATCAATTCTACAGGAAATAGATAAAAATGCTTGAAAGAAACTTGACTTGACTTGAAGCACCTAGAAATAGAGTGCACCTAGACAATATCTGATGAATCTAGAATTTTGTGGATGATGGTTGAAATAACTATTTTTTCATAGTGGGACTCATTCACCTAGGGTGGCTAATTAGTCTTACTCTTGGTTAAAAAATATTGAAAACAAGTTTCTATCAATTTAGATCAAAAATCTAAAAAAAAATCAAATTTTGATTCCTAAGGTGGGACTCATTCACCACTAGTGGTGAATCAATCCTCTCCCAAATTTTAGAGAAATTAGAAGAAAACTCTACAACACCATATCCAAAAATCACTATTGGTCAAGTTGCCGAAGTCAATTCTATACGAAAAAAAAATGCTTGAAATAGACTAGAGTTGACTTGAAGCACCTAGTTGTCTTTGTTCTTCACTTTTCAACACCAAAAATCTTGTTAAATTTGCATACCTAGGGCTGCAAACACACATGCAATGGAGAAAAATGGTTGAGGGCTAGCAAATAGGGGTTTTCCCTAGTCAAACCCCACTTTTGGTAATCAAACCCTTGATAGAATTATAATGAAATAAAAGAGAATGAGAAACTAATAACATGAAAATTATATCAACTTACCAAGCCCTTGTTAATGCAAGCCAAAATTAATGTCAATGGATGCTCCAAAATGCTTGAATAGTGCTTGATTTGATGTTGTACTATGCTTGAATGCTTAGATTGCTTGAATATGATGTGTGAATGTTGGATGATCTAAAATGAGGTGAAAATTTCCTATTTATACACACTTGTGCCTTAGTTTACTATTCATACCTCATCACAAGTAGACATCAAGTTTTTTTCAATAAAAAACTGAAACAATAATTTAAAAATTTTGAATTTGGGGCCAAGGGGGACTCATTCACCACCCAAGGCAAATGGGTCCCTCCCAAGACATAAAAACAAGTGTTAGGAAATATGTTGCATTTAATTTTGTTTGTTAGAATAATATTCAAAAATACACTTAATTAAGATATATGAGGGCATAAAGGGGTCAAATAAGTCATCAGAAAAGGATAAATAGAGAAGTTGTGCCTAGGAAAGCATGAAATCTTGTTATAGGACTTGATGATGTGTAAAAGGGAAATTTTTAGGTGAATTGTAATGAATAGAGTCTAGAGGAATGTAGAAATGTCTTACAACACTTCACAACACCTTCAAAAGATGTCATTCTTTGAATTTTAGTACCCAAATATGCATGTTCAAGCCATTTTGCAACATAAAATCAAAGAAAAATATATCAAATACAATGAAACAAGACCTTAAAGTCCATTAAAATTACAAGGGGCCATTTTTCTATGGCACATTTAGCCCCCACTTTACTGAGAGGGTGAACCTACTTCAAAATCACACTAATGTATCAATGAACATTGAGAGGAGGGTTCAAATGTACTCATGTTAGCAAGATGTAATGACAATGATCAAGAGGGATGATTAAGCCCCCAAGATGAAGATCCCATGGAAAACTAAGCATAATAACAAAGGAGCACACAAGTGTTGATAATCAAATGAAGCTTCAATCGTCAATCCAACTAGTTGTGAATTAGATCTAGGATGAAAGAGAATGTGTACTCACTCTGGGGTGACATAACACATGATGATCTGCTAGGTGAGAAGGCCCAAATGTACTCACTCTAGGGCCATGGAACTTCTAACTATCTGTGAGGTGAGAAAGCCCAAAAAGGTAAGATACATACGCTAGTTGGTATGCACTCACAAACACAAAGGTGGCTATGGGAAAAATTCATGCTGCTAGGTGGGCTTCGCAGTCAACCATGTTAAAGTTATACCTTGTGATAACTTTAAAAATGTGCCAAAAAGTGAAAGAATGTCATGAAAAAAAAAGAAAGGGTACCATAGTCATGCAAGTTGTGTTATGCAAGGTGAAAAAATGCAAAAATGTAAAATGTAAAAGATGTTTAAAGGAGTCTTGTTAAGTTTATGTAAGGTCGGTCACTTAGGGAACATTGTGCCTAATTTCTCCAAGAGAAGACCAATCAAAGAATAAAAGATTCACAACTTAGCGGATGTAGTGTGCCACATCAGGCCACTAAGAGAAATGTAATGTGCTAAGATAAATCATAGTTATGAAGGACACCATACCCAATGTCATACACAAAGTAACAAACACATTATATAAATGACAAGGCTACACTAGGAACCAAGAATGCAAATGAAATAATGGTAATGAATGCCCCCCACTTTAAAGGAATTTCTACACATCATTTTGTGAGTAATTACTTTAATTAGAGAAGGAAAGAAAAAAATGAAAAATGAAAACAAGATATGAGAGCCAACTAAAAATCCCTATGCCATGCCATATGTTTTGAAGTTAGGCTATGTCATGCCAAGGTAAATGAAAAACAAGGAAAGGGAGTTTCCCCCCAAAACATAAAGCACACCAAACACATAAGGGATCTATGGATTTAGGGTCAGTATGTTCGTTGTTGCAATGTTTTTATGAAAGAGATCATAACTATCCTCATTCCCCAAAGCACATAGAACTAGAAGAATGACACAAAGAGAGTGAAAGCTAAAGAAAAATAAAGTCCATTTTGGGTCAACATGGAAGAGACATTGTGGTCTCAATACCTTGCATAGTCTCAAAAAGGAGAAACAAAAGTGAAAAGGAAAAAGAAAAGGGAAAATATTTTTGGGTCAACATGAAGGAGACATTTCAGTCTAAATGCCTTGCATCATCCCCAAATGGAAAACACCAAAAAAAAGACAAAAATACAAGGACCTTTTGGTTCAACATGGAAGTGTCTAAGGATGGTTCTTTAGGAGGTTCTATGGTTTTTTCAATGTTTGAATCAAGCTGAAGTATGGTTTCTATAGACACTTGAAATTGACATCACTCATATTTCATTAAATCATATCCGCTCATCAATTAAATAAATCAAGTTTATTTAATCAATCTCCTAAAGGTTATTAAATAAATCAATTAATCTTCTAAAGATCTCCATTCAATTAAATAGATCAAAATTATTTAATTAAATCTCTAATGATCAATTTCTTCTCATTTAATTTAAATAAACCCAAATATTTAAGTTGAATGTCACAATCAACTAATCATCATCTAAGTTAATCTAATCATGATTAACCTAATCTAATCACCCATCACATCCTCTAGCTTTTCCCACTTGCACAAATAAATCAATTTATTGATTTATTAATTCATCATTTTCTTTCAACTTTGCATAAAAATGGAATATTCCCTCAAGTTTTAATCTCCCCCCAATTTGACAT
Organism: Sequoia sempervirens; assembly: GCA_007258455.2. Taxonomy (NCBI): domain Eukaryota; kingdom Viridiplantae; phylum Streptophyta; class Pinopsida; order Cupressales; family Cupressaceae; genus Sequoia; species Sequoia sempervirens. The sequence goes on along the minus strand of VDFB02075321.1, from coordinate 23,992,354 downwards.
GTACATCCAACAAGGCATTTATGATCTCTTACATGTCTCTTACAAAAGTCAAATTCAACATTTAACTCTCAAATTCAAATTTGAATCTCCCCCTCTTTGGCACATTCACCAGAACTTGCACATTCCTCAACCACTCACAAGGTGACAAGTGGCTTCATCTCATTGGTCAAATCTTTATCCCACATTGCTCTCTCTTGAGCACTCTTATCATTTGACATTCTATAAATATAAAGCTTATTATTCAATAAATCATCCACAATCCTCATGCAAAGTTACTCTCTTCAATTGAGAGCTAATTTTGTCCATTGCATCCTCATCATTGGCATTATCAAGGGTTGGGAAAGGGCTTCATTCCACATCAAGGAACCACCAATCCACTATGGGATAGATATCTATTATGCTTTTTTTATGTTCTTAATTAGTTTTTATTTATATTGTGAGATATGATGGATTATTTCATAGGAGCACTGTGGTATTTGCATAGTTTGAACTAACATGCTAATGTGTTTTGAAGTTTAAGATATTTTGCAAATTTTTGGTACTCACATATGGTGCTAGAAGGAGGGCAGTTTGTTAACACAATAGTTTGTTTTATTAGTTACACATATACGTTCATTAACATAGTCTTGTCAACACATAGTTTGTTAACATAGAAAACCTTTTAACACAACAATTTTTTGTTAACACATATACGTTTGTTAACACAGTCTCCTTAACATGCAGTTTCGTTAAGACACTGTTCATTAATGCAGTCTTGTTAACACATAGTTTGTTAACATAGTCTTGTTAACACACATTTTTTTTACCACAGTCTCATAACACATTTTGTTAACACCTATGACATTTGATAACACATCTATTTTGTTAACACATTAAACATTTGTTAATAAATACATTTGTTGTTTCTAAGTTGAACTTGGGTTCTAAGGCAGTAATAGTATTTTTCTAGCTCTACTGAGTACTCTATCACATGACACCATTGTTGTTAAAAAGAATCAGAGGTTGAAAGAAAAATGGAGAAGATGGATGTGTGAAATCAAATGACATTGATATAATTATTTTGAGGCATTAGAAAGAGATCATACAACTTCTTGGGGGTTTTCATAAAAAACTGATTTTAATTTTTTTATACTCTCATCATTATATGTTTTCTTCTAGGGACATTACATGACAAGGATAACCTTTCCATTTTTTGGCATTGCTGCATTGATTCCTTATCATGAATCTTACTTTTGATTGTTTTGTAATGTTTGAACATTGGCAATGAGAGACAATGGTGGTTTTGCTCTCACATTGGAATCAAAGAACACAAGTAGATTGGAGTTGAAGAATTGAGCATTAAATTTGAAATTGACAAAGCATTTTTAAATGCTTTAAAGAGCTTCTATTCTATGCTTTAGTTTTCTATTTTAAATCAACTCACATCCTTTTGGGCTCTAAAAAGAACACTTCATTTTTTTTAACAAAAGGGCTTAAAATGAATCTTAGGACAAACTAACTAGATTTCCTTTGAGGGTAACAAGTAAACAAAAAAACTTTCATATCTCATTTTGGTACTTTAAAACGAACCAAAATCATTGATGTGGACTTAAAATGAACATGTGCAACTTTTTTTTTGTGATTTCTTACTTAAACTAACATCATCAAAAATGATGTATGCGCTTCTCTCACACTTTACAGTGATCTTGAGAATAAAAAAGGCATTTTTTTGTGATCTTAGGTTGACATAAATTGATCACCTCCACACTTAATTTGGGTTTAAAATTGAACAAAACACTTTGTGAGTGTGACTAAACCTATTGCATGTGTTCTCCCTTTGCTTCTAAATGAAAATTGATAGAACTATGAATATGTTTGCTCGTGTTTGTCTATCTTAGAGGGCCTACCTTAGGGAAAAAGTAGTCACCCAAGGGAATGAATCAACTAGTAACACTCTGAACCCAAGAGTATTTCCAGCTAGGATATAAATGTGGGTACTGGAGTAAACGCCAGTATCACATGGTTGGCTCTGATGAGATGGATCTGAAAAGGGAATCTTGTCGTATGGGTCAATCTCCACGAATGAAAAGTCTAAACTAAAACCCTTTTTTGTAGTAACCAACCAGTCCATCCAATGATTTTATCAAAGTGGTGCATTGGAACTTAGATTCCAAGAAGTTACTTGCCATGTTCGATCTTGGTTAAAATATAGAGGTTAAGACTTCATTCTTAACATACCTTTATATTTTCTCCTTGGTTGCAAGTAAAATCATCTGTTGTACTACAAAGGGCATGAGGAAATCCCACCAAGAAAAATGTACCAATTGAGCTAGGATGTTATGTTTCTTGTGAGTCAATTTGAAAACACAATGCTTTGATCAAAAACATTGGAAAACCAACATTCAACATGAGCATCAAATCTCAAACCCTTTAGGAGAAGCAAGTATCCTTGAACGAATTCACATGCTATTGCTTGCCCCTAGGATTTTATGCTTAGAGGCATCTAAGCATTTGGATTTCACCTCAATTTTCTCCTACTAAGGTCAACGTTAGGAAACCTTTGCCTTGATTTCCTTGATTTCCACATAAAGCACTTTGTGGGATGAAATGGAATTGAGACATAGACATTCATTTTGAAAAATAATCAAGTGTGTTTCTGATAAAAGGAATTCATTAAGAAAAGATTAAATCAATTGGACCCCACATATGTGCTTGGAATCTTTTGGTCATATGGTTTTCATGCAAACATTCATCTTTTGATTTTGAATTACTCTTAGAGAAAGGCATGTTCTTCACTATCTTGGTCTCGTAAACAAGTCTTTCCTAGGTTCATTTAGGATCAAAATAAAACAATTCATTCATTCAAAAATTTATCATCCCATCCCACCAAACAACTTGAGAGCTTTCAAAACATCATTCTAGACTTGGGTAAATCATCAAAATCAAAATCACCTTGTTTAGTTAAGAGTATGGGAATGCATCCTTTCTCATACCTCTAGTTAAATTACCACCCCTTTGAACAAGTTCATCCTAAGATAACATCTAACATCTTAGTGTTTACAAGTTCATTATCCAATCAAACCAATCAAAATCAAGCCCTAAGTCTAGCATTGATCCAAGTTCCCTAAATGTTCAACACCCATATCATTCACCCCTTTCATCAATCATCTCATCATTGGCCCTAAATCCCTTATAGGTCAACAAGGTCAAAACACAAGAAGAATATGGAATATAAACTTGATCCATACATCATGAGTAATCAAAATCAACTGAACTTTCAAAGCCTTACAATGCCAATTGATTATCAACACTCACATTTATACAATCCGTACATGGGATCATTATCTCCTACAAACCTAAATGGTACAAAAAATGTGAGAATACCCAATCCAAATCTTGGAACACCTTTTGTGATGGTAGATTTAAATCCAAGTCCAAACCTACAAGTCTATCAACCAAACAATCAATACATAAACCTTCAAATCAAAAACATCATCTCATCAAATCACAACATGCCAAATGTGAATGTACCATGTACAACTTTACAAAACATGAACATTTTGAATCCAAACTTGGTAAACTTTGGGATGGATATGTTTGCAAATTGTATGAATATTGTTCAAAATCCAAACAAGATGATAATGACTCCATGTATTGATCCAAGTCAAGGTAACCTCATGCAAAATAAAAGTTACCTAAATCAAGGCAATATGATCCCCAACACCAACAATGTTCAACTTCAACCCATAATGCCAAATTTGAACATCATCCCAAATCATAACATTATCCAAGATCAGCTTGTCCATGATCCCATTCAAACATAACAAGTGTACATTCCAAATATTCTTCAACAAAATCCAAATCAAGGGAGTCAAATTCAAAATCAAAATCAAATTTCACTAGAGAAACTTGGATCACATGCCAAAATAATTGAATTATTGAGCCAATAGATATCTTCACTCCAAAATCAGTACACTCTTCCTTTGGTTGAACCATACCATCAAAGTGTTGAGTTGCGTCCACAACCATGTCAAGAAGTTGGGTATCAAGATCAACCACATCAACAAATCCATCACCCACATCTCGAACATCATTCACCACATCTCCAAAATCAATCACCACAAGGTCAATTTAAAGTACAAATCTGACAAGGTAACAAGCGAAAGTACACACCACTTGGGAGACCAATAGAATCAGTCCTACAACAATTGGTACAAGAAAATATCATCAAGCTCCCTATCTATGGGAACTATCAAGAACCCCTAGTTAAACCACCAAGGTATAATGAGGAGCACCATTGTGATTTTCACAAAATAAAGGAACACACAACATCCAGTTGTATTCGACTCAAAAATATCATCCAAGACCTCATTGATCAAAAGATAATCACTATTGGGGATAACGATGAAGATTCAACCACTGGTGATAGCATTGACAATCTCCCCACCACAATTATTGAGAACAATGATCAAAATTTATCCATCAATGAACACCTTGAAGATGTTTCCACCTCATCCAACAATAAAATTGACATACATCAAGAGTCACTTTCAATCATGATCAAAATACACCAACAATACCCAACAATGATCCAATTCAAGAAATTCCAACATCACTTGACCCTATGGTTGAAGACATTAACAATATATCAACCATAATTGTTGAAAACAATGTTCAATACCTATCCATCAATGAACACATGGAAGATGTTTTCACCTCATCCAATGACCAACTCACCATACATCAAGAGTGACTTTCTAGTGATCTATTTTAAGGAGTGTTAGAATTATTTGATTCTATTGACATAATCCATGATCCATCAACCAATGATACATATTGAAAATGTCTCTACATTGCCTTATGAGTTAGACGACATATCTCAAGAATTTATTCCAAAGCGTGATCAAAATCTTTCACCAAGGTCTAGCAATTGTCCTTTCCAAGACATGTTGACACCCTTTGAACTCATGGTTACAGATACTAAAGGAACCCTAAAATTAACACTTGATTCAAGTCCACTCAAAGATCAAGAGGATATTGAGCCATTTCCCATCTAGGAACCCTTGGTAAGTAATCCATCCTTTGAAACTAACCCATGTCAAGAACTTGATCCAAAGCATATCGAAAGCAACTCTAAAATCATTCAAGATCAAGAATTTGTATCTCCAAGACACTACAATGATCTAATGGACATTCTCCTATCTATACAAGATGTTGCAAATGATGATCATATCCATGTAGCACATACTCCTCCATCTACCCATGAGATTCTTTCTATGGATGGACATGTAGATGATCTTCATTCAGAACATGATTCCTTTACTCCTGATATTATTACACAAAAAGAGCAAGTTATTGATTCTTATAATCAAACTAAGTTGAAAACATCAGCATCAAATATATCCCAAATCCAGACTAAAGAAATCATGTATGAAAATATCCAACATTATCCTCTCAAGGAATCAGGTCAAATAGAACAAGATATTTTGAAGTCAGTAGAGCGATAAATTCCAATAAAATCATCTGCAATGGTCATTTATCAGAGAATGCATTCTAAACAAGAGCTCTCATAATAGGAAAAATCAAAGCATGAAGGTAATACAACCACCATACTAGGGGCAACTTCATCTTAAAAAAACATCAACATAGGGAGCACGAAGAGTTCTTATGATGAAACTAATGTCAATACTACAACTAGTCGTGTCATGAATCTACATCCGCCCATCACCCCATCCATGAATTGGGACCAATGTCAAAATAAAGATTTGAATCAAAGCACAAAGAACATTATCAAAGCAAGAGAGGCTAAGAAGCATAATGGAAAAATCAAATACACATGGATACCAAAATATACAAAGAAATATTATCCCTATCAAACTCCATTAGTCAAAGAAACTATGGGGAAAGATAAAAAAGGGAAATGTATCCATCAAAGATGTCCACAAAAGAAAAAGTAGGCTTTTCAAGCAACGTATAAAGTGTATCAAGTAGTTGGTCCTAATTCCATACACACTTATGTATCCACCCATCATTGCTCATCTTCCCATGTTTGGAGAGTCAAATGTTCCAAACTATCAACCAATCCATCTCTTATCCCTAAAAACACTCCATCCACACCTTCACGCATGATATATAGTTCTTACATTGACCATGTATTGGTAACAACCCTTCATCATAAGGATTTAGAAGGCATTCTATCATGATGTGCTCACAGAGTTAGAGTTAACCCCGATATCAATAAAGCAGATCAAGAATCCCAAAAGTTGCATTCAATTGCACGTATCTTAGCAAAGCATCTCCTTCAAGTAGGATATTGATGGCACATTATGATAGGGGAATCTACGTCAACACCACTAGGTGGTTTAGCATGAATATTTTAGAAAAATACAAAAAAATTAAAAAATATGAAAATCCAAAAAAAATAGAAAAAGGATTGAAAATAGTAAAGAAAAAAATCATCCTCTAGTGAAAACCCCATAGGCCGCACTTTGGACATGTACCATGATGAAAACCTGGTAAATAGGCATCATGTGTAGAATCAAGCATCAACATGCGCCACTTCAGGGGAAAGCACCTCATCCCATCCATAATAAATTCATTATTCCATCCATCTTAGCCATCATAAATCCATTCATCCATGACCCATTTATCCAATCCATTTTTCCATCTGCATACATGGTCCAAGTTATCTTGATCTTGACTAAGTTTGGGGAACACTTTACACTTGCTTACGGTAAACATCTTAGCATGGTTCGTTTTCATTGATCCTATCCCACTCAGCAGTATCTGAGCTATGCAGCATTATCCAAATGAGCATCCTTTGTTCAAAAACCATACCTTACCACAAAATAATCCTTGGCATCCTTTGTGTGCTTACCATATCCATCCATCCAAGGCATTCCATACACTGCTAGACACTAGTGGAAAATATTTGCATCTTGCTTCAAGAATAAATCTTGATCTATATCCTCCAACTTATGTGGTGATCCAAACATTGGAAAATGTGAAATAAAATTGGTCTACCACTTGTGAGCAAAAATCACTATCAATCGCACCTAATTTGCACTTCAAACATCACATCAAATCATCCAAAACATATTTTGTTTCAAACAAAGCTTCAAAATCCTAATCGGTCAAATCTAATCAAAAAAATCATCTTGGGATATTCATCTTTCATCGAACCTCAATCCAAACAATCACTATCAATTGCATCTAATTTGCACTTCAAACATCACATCAAATCATCCAAAACATATTTTGTTTCAAACAAAGCTTCAAAATCCTAATCGGTCAAATCTAATCAAAAAAATCATCTTGGGATATTCATCTTTCATCGAACCTCAATCCAAAAAATCACTATCAATCGCATCTAATTTGCACTTCAAACATCACATCAAATCATCCAAAACATATTTTGTTTCAAACAAAGCTTCAAAATCCTAATCGGTCAAATCTAATCAAAAAAATGATCTTGGGATATCCTTGTGTTTCTTAACACTATCCTTACATTGTTGTGCATCCTCAACAATGTTATCATCATCAATCCTAATCAATCAATCCTTGCATTATTGTGCATCCTCAACAATATTATCATCATCAATCCTGATCAACCAATCCTTTCATTGTTGTGCATCCTCAACAATGTTATCATCATCAATCTTGATCAATCAAATCCTTGCATTGTTGTGTATCCTCAACAATTTTATCATCATCAATCCATCGGTTTGATCAGTCAACCTTAGCTTGGTCTTCAACAAAATCCCAAACAGATCACTAATATCATATCCATATCCAAATCATCAAAATCATGCAGAAATCCAAAAACATTCATAAAATAAAATAAAATCCAAAAACACTTAAAAAGTTAGAAAACGTCAAAAACATGGAATCTGAACTACATTGTCTCTGAGCTTAAACATAGTCAAGGCTAATATTTGATCAGCCCTTGAGACACAAAAACACAAAAACATCAGAAAAACATCAAAATCCAAAAAAAATCATAAAATCTCAAAAAATCCCAATACATTTGAAAAATCAAAAATCAAAACATTTCAAAAATCTTGAAAATACCAAAAATAGCCTCAAAACATTCCTAAAATGTCTAAAACATCCAAATATTTGAAAAAATCCATCTGTCTCATCTTGCGTTCACTCGAAATAATTAATCATCCATAATAAACTAATCATCACCTTCATCATTTGGCAACATAAACAAAAACAATCACAACAATCAGCAAAAGAAAACTTCAATTGTAAAATCAAAATCGACGCAACAAACTGTAAAATAAAAAATCAAACTCTTGATCATTTTCAAATATGTCAATCAACCTTATATCAATAGTCTATCAATCAACTTATCAACCCATCATCATCCTATACAATTCATGTCCTAGGATATATCGTTCCAACAATGGGCATCATTTTTGATATCACTTGGATTCTTATCCTATCAAAACACATCCCTTTGGATCAAGGTATGAAGAATATTGGCTTGTTTGTGTACTTGATCTTTTCTTTTGATTTATCTTATTGTGCTCATTCCAATGACCTATCAATGATGTCTACTCAAAATGATTTAGAGAGAAAGGAATGGGGCAACGATCATTATCTTTTGTCTATTGTGCTTGTTGGACGTTCTTGTAAAATAACTTGGTGAATACTTTCTTTGTTAGGTATATCCTAACAATTTTTCGTACAAAGTCCATTGCACTAGGTAAAATGCCATCCTAGTTCTTTATACCTTGATGCATCGTATCTACATGTGTAATCAAACATAAGGTAAGTATCCCTTTTAAAATCCCAATCCTTGATAAGAAAATCATCATCTATCATCATCATCATCTCTAATAAAGTCTTGTTAGATCATAGACTTATTGGATCCTCTTGTCATCATCTCATTTCTTCTTTCTTCTCTCCACACTAACATAACATCACCAATGCACCCATCTTGCATCAATCCTATATCCACAAATCATTAGCATACATAAATCTCATAATCATAGCATATCACATCATCCATCTCATCCATCTCGCATGCATTGCATCATCATTTAAGTTGTTTAGGATAATATAGACTGGTTATTCTAAGCATCTTGAAATCATCTCATTTGCATCACCATCATAACCATTTATTTTGAAACTGTTTATCACGAGATCGACCCTAAAATAGAATCTTTTCACTTGATCTCTTGAGGGGAAAATGTACTAATGTACTTCTTTCCACTGGGGCATCCAAAAATTTTAGAATTTTTTTAATTTTGTTTGTGGAAAATTTATTTTTTGAACAAACACAGCAAGTACATTGTTTCAAAGAGGGGAAAAATGTAGACACGTGAAATTGACATCACTCTTATTTAATTAAATCATATCTACTCATCAATTAAGTAAATCAGGTTTATTTAATTAATCTCCTAAAGGTTATTAAATAAATCAATTAATCTTCTAAAGATCTCCATTTAATTAAATAGATCAAAGTTATTTAATTAAATCTCTAATGATCAATTTCTTCTCATTTAATTTAAATAAACCCAAATATTTAAGTTGAATTTCACAATCAACTAATCATTATCTAAGTTAATCTAATCATGATTAACCTAATCTAATCACCCATCACATCCTCTAGCTTTTCCCACTTGCACAAATAAATTAATTTATTGATTTATTAATTCATCATTTTTTTCAAATTCGCATAAAATGGAATATTCCCTCAAGTTTGAATCTCCCCCCAATTTGACATGTACATCAAACAAGGCATTTATGATCTCTTACATGTCTCTTACAAAATTCAAATTCAGCATTTAACTCTTAAATTCCAATTTGAATCTCCCCCTCTTTGGCACATTCACCAAAACTTGCACATTCCTCAACCACTCACAAGGTGACAATTGGTTTCATCTCATTGGTCAAATCTTTATGCCACATTGCTCTCTCTTGAGGACTCTTAGCATTTGACATTCTATAAATATAAAGCTTATTCTTCAACAAATCATCCACAATCATCATGCAAAGTTACTCTCTTCAATTGAGAGATAATTTTTTCCATTGCATCCTCATCATTGGCATTATCAAGGGTTGGGAAAGGGCTTCTTTTCACATCTAAGAAACACCAATCCACTATGGGATAGATATCCATTATGCTTTTTTTATGTTTTTAATTAGTTGTTATTTACATTGTGAGATATGATGGATTATTTCATAGAAGCACTATGGTATTTGCATAGTTTGAACTAACATGCTAATGTGTTTTGAAGTTTAAGCTATTTTGCAGATTTGTGGTACTCACAGTTTCATCTATGATAGAAGGTACAAAAGTGGACAGAAACGTTCCATGAAGAGACAATTCGGTTATTTTTTTGGCTTTGAATTTTGGGTAGGCTATGTAAAAGAAGTCCTTTCAAGGGGTGATAGTTTCCAAGGGCTTAGGCCGAAAGGTTTCTAAGGAAAAATTTCATTTCTAGAGGATAGGGGATTAAATCCACTATGGTGTACAGTAAATATTTTATTTCCATGTGGAAGCTTCAAATACTTGTGAACAACTGATAGGACCACTTTCATTGAGCAAAGCCAAGGGTGACCTAGTCACAAACAAAATTGGTTAGATTGTGTAATAATTGAAAAAGTTACCTCTAGATTTTTAGGTCATATTCGTAAAGGGAGAATGATCAATTCGATCATAGGGCACACAAAACTAGTGTTTGTTTTAATCCATTCAGTTGGTTTATTATAATCATCTTGATATAGCTCATGTAATACTAGAAACGCCTCTATGACCATGTTCTCACCACAAGAAAATCTATTATTATTCCATTACTGAGTTTATCATAGATTCTACCAACTATGTAGAGAGGACCATCAAGAAGTTTTTGTAGTATGTCTTTAGTAGAAAAAGTGACATCAAGAGATTTATTGTTTTGTCCCTTGTGAGGGATAACATTTATCACACCTGCAAGTTTATCCATAGGATTAACTTGGGTAACAATTGGAGTTATATTAGGTTGTTCATAGTTTGTATCAACATGCATTACATTAGTATTTGAATCGCTAGCCTTGACAAATTAAGTATTGTGTTTAGGCATGGGGTTGGTGAAGATTTATAAATTTTGGTTAGGGGGTACCACTGAATTATTGCCTTGATCATTAACACCCATAATAGTTAAATGTACTAAATCAATGATGTCTTGAAATAGATGTTTTAGACACTTGTAGTGTTTAGTGTCATGTCAATTTTGGTGATGAAAATGATAATAGGCATTAGGTTTTAAGGTGGGAAATAATGGTTGCTTTGGGTCATGTGGTTTAACATGAGGAAAAGTGAGCATGTGTTGTTGAATTAATTGGTTCATTGTATTGTGGAGGGTGTCGGGTAGGGGAGTAAATTGTTTCTTGGGGTCCCCATAATGATAAGGCACTGTTGCCTTAACATTTTCTACTTGACTTTGAATTTGTTGGGTTGGTTTTGGTTGAGATTGAGGTGGCGGATTAAAATACACAAATCCTCTATTTGGTTTACGAAAGTTTTGATTGTTATTGTAGTTTTGATAGTTGTGTTTAGGTTTGTTATCTTAGTGAGAAGTGGATTTTGAATCATGACTTGAAACTAAGTTATGGTATTCACACAAGGTTGTGCATAAATGCATAAACGAAGGGAATTTCACTATAGTTAGATTATCCTGAAGATTTGTGTGAAATTTTTTGATAAACATCTTTTGTAGACATGCATTGGGAATTGTGACATCTATTTGAGAATACAAGGCTTTGTATCGTGAGATAAAATCCGTAACTTTTTCATCTATGTTTTGAATACATCACATGAGGTTAGCCATTCTCCTCTTGGGTGTCATGTGAACTTGAAAGTTACTTATGAAAGCATCCACAAGTTCATTGAAGGAGGGGAGGGAATGATTAGGTAGGTTGGAAAACTGCTCTAATGTAGTATCTTTCAGAGTCCCTGGAAAAATTTTGGCTAAATTTTTTTCAAGGAAAAAATCACTACATAAAGTTATATAAGCATTAACATGGTTGATAGGATCTCCTTTACCTCCGTATATCTCAAACCAAGGAATTTCTATCCCTTGTGGCATTGGGGTATGTAATATTTCTAAGGATAAGGAGTCACTATGAACATGATATGAGGTTGAAGCAGTTTGACCTTGACTAATGGTGGAAAGTTGATGTTGCATGGAAGAAATAGTGGTAAGGAGTTGTGTAAGAACAGGGTCAGGGTATGTAGGTTGAGATGGAAGAGAAAATGGTGATGGAGTGTAAGGGATGTTAGGGGAAGTGAATGGAATACTAAGGGGTGTGAAGGTGATGGAAGGGACCTGTGATGCCACAAGAGAAGTAGGAATTCTAGGTGGAATTGCAAAGGAAGGAACCACATAACTAACCTATTGCATAGTTGTAGTGACTTGCAGATTGGTATAAGTTGGTATAGATGTTATGGTTGAAGGGGGAGGAACTTGAGGTCTTCCCTAGCTTATAGGAATGTTTGTGGATTGGGTATTAGAAGATGCATGTTTATTCTAAATGCCATTAATTTTCTTGATCACTTGTAAGCCATAATCACTTTCAATCAAACAATGAAGATCATCAATGGAAGGTATGGTAGTTTGGGAAATATTTTCAAGTGAGAAGCCCTATTGTAAATGTACAAATTCTTTGTCAATACTAATGACCTTGTCTTCCAGAAGAGAGTTATTTTGGGTGCCAACATTCATTGGATGGAAAGGTGAAGGCATGGATGCAGTATGATCAATTCCTAATGCACCATTTTCCATACTAGGAGTAGGAACTCTTGAGATCCCAAGGTCCACAACGAAAGTGTTATCATGGGAAGCCATGAGTCTAGAACTTCTTCTCACTAAAGTATTATCAATGGGGCACTAATCACTCATACAAGTACCACAAAGAAGGAGTTGAAGTCAAATGCAAATAAAAAAAATGCTACTAACTGTAACAAATAATTAACTATAGAAAATATAAATGAAAGAAAATGCCAAAAAATGCCAAAAATGTTGCCTAAAAAGTCCAAAGGAACTGATTCGCCTAGGGTGGTGAACGAGTCCCAGTATGCAATTTTTTTGTGTTTTTCAAAAAAATTAAGATGATTTTAATGTTCTACAAAATGAAAATAAGGATGCAGAATGCAAAATTTCTATTTTTTTTAATGAGATGGAATGCAAAAATGAAATCTAATTGAAATTTCCACTAATGCAATATGGAAAGCCCTAGAATTCAAAAACAAAACAATGTTCTAATTGAATGTTCATGTAAATGTAATCTAGGATGAAATATGCAAATGAAAATAGTTCAAATTATCAGTTCACCAAAATGAACAATTGATTTTTGTGGGGGGCTATGTGTTTCTCTAGCTCTTCTAGGGTTTTTCACATGAAAGGAGAGAGATAGGTCCCAAAAATGCAAAGGGTTCATTCAAATTTGTTATTTACTATGTTGTCTAACCTAAATGAAGTAAACTAAATAAAATTGACTAATTTAAATGAATTAAATCAATGAAAAATGAGTAATTTAAGCTATGTTTAAAAACACATTATGTAATGCAAACAATGAAGAAAATGAATAAATAATGCAAAACAAAAAGAAATAGGTAGAGACAAAGTGCACCTTGACAATATCTGATGAATCTAGAATAATGTGGATTATGGTTGAAATCACTAATTTTTCATAGTGGAGCTCATTTGCCCAGGGTGGCGAATTAGTCATGCTCCTAGTGAAAAGCTATCGGCGACAAGTTTTTGTCTATTGCGATCCAAAATCTAAGAAAATTTAGATTTTTAGTCCTAAGGTAGGACTCATTCACCACCGGTGGTGAATCAGTCCTCTCCTAAATTTTTGAAAAATAAGAAGACAACTTTGCAACACCAAATCTAGAAATCATTGCATGTTGGGTTGCTAAAGTTAATTCTATAGGAAATAGACATAAATGCTTGAAAAGGACTTGAGTCGACTTGAAGCACCTAGTTGACTTTTATTTTCACTTTTCAACACCAAAAATCTTGTTAAATCTGGATACCTAGGGTTGTAAACAAACATGCAATGGCAAAAAATGGTTGAGGGTTAGCAAATAGGGGTTTACCAAGTGGTCAAACCCCACTTTTGGTAATCAAACCCTAGATAAAATAATGAAAAAAAATAGAATGACAAACTAATAACATGAAAATGCTATCAACTTACCAAACCCTTGATAATGCAAATCTGAATTAATGTCAATGGATGCTCCAAAGTGCTTGAATAGTACTTTATTTGATGTTGTAAGATGCTTGAATGCTTAGATTTCTCTAATATGATGTGTGAATGTTGGAGGATGTAAAATGAGGTGAAAATTTCCTATTTATACACACTTGTGCATTAGTTTACTAGTCATACCTCATCATAGGCTAACATCAAGTGTTTTTGAATAAAAACTTGAAAGGAAAATTTAAAAATTTTGAATTTGGGGCCAAGGGGGACTCATTCGCCACCCATGGTAAATGGGTCCCACCTAGGACCTAAAAACAAGTGTGAGGAAATATGTTGTATTTAATGTTTTTTGTTAGGATAATACTAAAAACTACACTTAATTAAGACATATGAGGTCATAGAAGGGTCAAATAAGTGAAAAGAAAAGGATAAATAGAGAATTTGTTCCTAGGAAAGAGTGAAATCTTGTTACAGGACTTTCCAACACTTCAAAATAGGACTTGATGATGTCTAAAATGGTGATTTTTAGGTGATTTGTAATGAATAAATATTAGAAGAATATAGAAATTTCTTACAACACTTCACAACACCTTCACAAGACATCATTGTTTAAATTTTAGTACCTAAATATGCATGTTCAAGCCATGTTGCAACATAAAATCAAAGAAAAATATATCAAATACTATGAAACAAGACCTAAAAGGCCATGGAAATGACAAGGGGCTAATTTTCTATGGCACACAAGCTTGTTGTAGTTGTCTCCCCATTTCCAAGGTTATAATCCTCACTAAAAAGTTACTTATAGTCCCAAAAATTAGGGTTTTAGATCCGAAAACAAAGGGGAACAAAAAAATCACATAGTGAAGATCAAATTCAAACCTTGAAGTTCTAGAAAATCTAAATTGGACTCATTTTCCACAAGTGAAAAATGAGTCCGATTGTAGGTTTTTTTCAAAAAAATTTACATTTTCAAATACCCTTTTATCTAAAACTCATTCATGCACAAAAATCCAAAACTAGGATTGATTTTCCCAAAATCGTGAATGAGTCCCACTAGGATGCAAGGTTATAATTTCTAGCATTTCAAGACTCCTTCTAGTCATCTTCAGATTCCCAGGTTCACACATTTTATTTCATAGTTTGTTATTCTATTTTATATGCATTTTTAAGTCATTTAGTTCAAGTTTGCATCGTATTACAGTTTTGCATTTCATCTTGCATGTCATTATATTTTCCAAGTTTAAAATTGGTGGTGAACCCCCTTTTAGTTAGCATTCATCCCCTAGGACAACCCTCTTCCAAGATCTCTTTCTCCTTTGCATTGAGATCTCAAGGGTTATCCTTGAATGAAATTGAAGAAGTGGGTGTTCTCTATGTCCTAAAACCATAGAAAAGCATTGTACAACTTTTCCATCATTACATTTTGGTGAACCTACATTTAGAATACCTTCTTTTCTAATTTGGAGTCCATCATCATCCTAGATTTACCTTCTATTGACTTTGCATTAGGGATTGCATTAGTTAATTGGCATCTAGGGTTTCTAAATTTTTGCATTAGTGAAAGTGCATATAGGTTACATTTTTGCATCTCAAATCATTAAAAACCATTTGAAAAGTGTATTTTCACTTAGGTTACATATCATACAAACTAAAAATCATAAAAATCACTTAAAAATCTCTAAATATTTTGAAAAAAATCCCTATTGGGACTCATTCGCCACCTTGGGCGAATTAGTCCTAGTGCATCCCTAAAACTTCATTTTATAGCATTAAAAACATTTTTTCACACTTTTGTTTGCTGCAATTGGTTAGCTATTTTAGTTGGAAATTTTTTTGTTCCATGCATTTCATTAAATCTAACTTAAATTGGTCCATTTCATTCATTGCTCAATTACAAATTTGCATTTACAACATTTCATTTTTACATCATTGCATAGTGGAACCAATAAATTACCTTGTTTAAAATCTAAAAATTGCATTTCATTTTAGGTCTTAACATTTCATTTTAATTTTTCATAGATTATTGTTCAAAAATGTTAGTTTCGGTCTTTTCCAAGTTTACAAAGAAAAAGTTAGTTAATAAAAATCTTAGTCATTCACTCAATGCATTCCCTAGTTATGAGAGTCTCTTAGTGCAAGAGAGTGAAAATATTGACACTTGCATTAAACTTACACCTCCTCCAATCTATCCTATCTATGGGGATGATGTGATAGAAGAGATTTCAAGCATAGATAATCATGATGTTCATAATTGTTCTTCTCCCAGTACCTCTCCTTTTAGAGACAAAGGTATCTTAGTGAAAGAATATGAAATCGTTGAGAATCATGAAAGTCTTGCTTCTCCTTCTCCTCCTCCCCCTTCAGAAGATATTATAACACAAGAGAATGAAATCATAGACACAATTCTAAACATCACCTTACCTAATTTCCATTTCCCCTATGCTTGTGAGAATGAATTAGTGAAGGAGGATGAGATTATAAATGTTGGGGATATGTTTGTGTTACATGATCAAACATTTAATGTCTATAACAACCCTCTTTATGATCCTTCCCCTACCTATCTTATTTTGGAAGACATTAGGGAAAAAAAGAATGAAGTCATAAATGATCATGATAGTCATACGTTTTCTTCTCCTACTATCTCTCATAGATGTGAAGAAGATAAATTAATGATAGAAAATATAATAGATGAAAGTCATGAGAATCTTAGTTATCTCCCTTTACCTATGGAAACCCTTACTCAGTAAGACAATTCAACCATAGATCATTCCCCTACTTGTGATGAAGTAATTTTGGAAGAACCAATCCTTGAATGTCAAGAATATTTGGTTTGTACTTCTCGTAAAAACACTCCTCCTAGGGAGGATATCATGGTGCAAGAAAATGACAATAGTAATGTGGCTTCATTAGGTGATGAAAAAAAGGTAATTCTATATTTCATTTTATTAGAAATACATCAAACTAGGACCAGAGAGGTTATGAATGGGAAAGTGTCCATTAGAGCCCCCTTGATTAACAAACCTCCTACATACCCTTTGGGACATCCTAAGAATCCTCTAATTATTCGTCCACCTTCACAAAAACCTCCAACTCAAAATAAACTTCAACTTGTTCATTACCCACCTAAGAATAATATGTCGCAACAGTCAACTCATAATATTGTTGCTCATACATTTAACACTAGGAACAATCTACAACCAAGACAAAAACCTTCAACATCTCTCCCATTGCCCAACCCCATCTTATCAGGTCCTTGTTTATCTCCACAAAGTGGAAAGTAGTACAATCTTGTTGAACAATGAAAGAATACTCTTGCTAAGATATCATTATGCAATCTTATTCAAGCATCCCCTCATTATCATAACATGGGGTATGTGCAGGATCATGATGGGCCAAAAAGTGGCGATATGATGGGTATTTCTAGAGTATTTGGCTGACAACTTCTTGTTTACCCAAAATTGATGAAACGAAAAGCGTTTTTAA
Organism: Sequoia sempervirens; assembly: GCA_007258455.2. Taxonomy (NCBI): domain Eukaryota; kingdom Viridiplantae; phylum Streptophyta; class Pinopsida; order Cupressales; family Cupressaceae; genus Sequoia; species Sequoia sempervirens. Next base: position 23,974,693 of record VDFB02075321.1, on the reverse strand, counting down.
AGGAGATTCTCAATTTTACACCAATAAAAATTATTCTTTATTTTGAATTTAATAAATAATTATTATTAATTTTATATTTGAATTATGACTAAAGTCTTGATTGATAGGATGATTGAAAAGCATCTATAGCTTTCAAACAATATCACATTTTTTTGAATCTGAAACATGCGTTGCATTCTATGCTTCACATACTATAATATTAAAATAAATAAAATTTAATTTCATGAATTTTTGACCAAGTTAAGGTGGTCAGATATACAAGTTTTATATTTTTCAAAAGTTGTAATAAAAAATTCATAATTAATTATTTACTTGGAAAAAAATTACAAAAAATATGTCTTACATTAGGACATGAGTCATCTACTTATATCTAAAATCTTATAAAAAAATATTATCATTTTATTGTGGTTAGGGTGGGCAGACAGACACCTACTTCTTATTTTTTCCCTAAAATTTAAGTACTACTGCATTAAAATTTCAAATTTTCACCAAATAGATTTTAAAAAAATAAAGATAAACCTAGTAGTTTAGAATCTACATTCAATTTTCTATAGATTCTATTCTTACATATTTTTGAAATAATATAGATAACTTATTGAATTTTTTATGTCAAGTTTCCTAACTCTGATTTTTCTGATTTTTTTGCCACTTAAAGAACTGATTTTTCCATGATGCTCCTGCACATACCCATGATTTAAAATGCTTTACAACAAGTTCCTATCCCTTCTAATACACAATGAAATGACATAGCAGCCATGATTCAAGGAATAAATTCTGAAATTATTTTCCACCAAAGTGAGTTCCCTCCTTTGGAAATGCAAAAACAAAATGAATCATTCATAAAAATATCTTGATACAAAAGGCTAGAGATAAATTGAACTCTTATTGAAAATGGATCCATTCTCAATGTGTGTAGTGTAAACCTTCTGGATAGACTTGGAATGGATAAATAAAAAATTCAACCTGACTCTTTATCTATTAAAAGATTTGACAATGTAGGAAAATAACTACTTGGTGTGATCACTTTTCCTATTATAGCTAGAAAGGACACACTAGAAACACAAATCCATGTTGTGCCTCACAATATTTCATATAATCTCCTTTTGGGTAGGCCATGGATTCATGCAATGAATGGGGTTCCTTCTACTCTTCATCATATAATAAAGTATATTTACAACAATTTGTACACACTTGAAGTTGACCCTTACCCAAATAGTTGTTTGAACATTGAGAAAAACAAGGAAAATCCTTTGAAAACATTAACACCAACTATACAAGTCCAATACATACAACAAAATGACCAAGAAAAACACACTGAGCAAATCAAAAAGCTATTAGAAGATGACTGGGGTTCCTTAGATTTCGAGCCAACATTCAAGGGAGAATACAAAATCATAAATAAAGAATCTGAAAAGGGAAAAGAAAAAGTGGTAATTTAAACACAAAATTTAGAAAACCCTTCGAAAGCATCCACCTCAACTACTTTAGAAGAAGAAAAAAATTATATGACAAACTTTGATGAGACAGACTATCAACAACCACCAAATCCAAAAGAAATGAAAATGCTTCATGGAAAAGGTTATGAAATTATGAAACAACTTGGATACAATGGAAAAGGATTTGGTGGTAGAGAACATGGTACACATAACCCTATAGAGCCTCACATGCAAGAAAATACTAGTGATCTTGGTTATTTTCCTTCAAAAGACATAAACAAGCTTTCACTAAATATCAACACTATTTCAAAAGATTCTTCTATTCTAACTTTAACATTAGTGATCCTAAACTGATAAAAACTAGTGATGGGTATGTGCAGGATCATGATGGGCCAAAAAGTGGCGATATGATGGGTATTTGTAGGGTATGTGGTTGGCAACTTCTTTTTAACCCAAAATTAATGAAACAAAAAGGGTTTTTAAAGAATATCCTTAGCTTTCCACCAATATAAATTATGCTTTACTTTGAATTTAATAAATAATTATTATTCATTTTCTATTTGAATTACGACTAAAGTCCTAATTGATAGGCTTATTGAAAATCATCTATAGCTTTCGAACGCTATCATATTTTTTGAATCTAAAACATGGGTCACATTCTATACTTCATATACTATACGATTAAAAAAAAAATGAATTTCATGAAGTTTTGACCAAGTTAAGGTGGTTAGATGTACGATTTTTTATATTTTTTCAAAAATTGTAATAAAAAAATCATAATTAATTATTTACTTGGAAAAAAATAACAAAAAAATATGCATCACATCGAGATATGAGTCCTCTACTTATATCTAAAATCTTATAAAAATTTTTTATCATTTTATTGTGGTTAGGGTGGTCAGACAGACACCTACTTATTTTTCCCTAAAATTTAAGTACTACTACTTTGAAATTTCCAATTTTCACCAAATAGATTTTGTTTTTAACAAAATAAACCTAGTAGTTTAGAAACTACATTCAATTTGCTACAAATTCTATTGTTACATATTTTTGAAATAATATAGATAACTTATTCAAATTTTTACATGAAGTTTCCTAACCATGATTTTTCTAAATTTTTTGCCACTTAAGGGCCTATTTTTTCCATGATGATTCTGCACATACCCTGATCTTGATTGTTATCCTTTGAATGAAATGAAAGACAAAAGGAAATATTTGGGTAATGTAAATTTCATCTCACAAAACACAAATGAATTGAATTCATTAGTTTTTACACCCTCCTGTAAAGGAAAGAAAAAAATCTCACAATCTAAAGAGTTTGGGGTAGGTATGACACCTTGTACTAAGAAATTAATATCTTTGTTACAAAATAAAGAACATCTTCTTTGGATCAACAAGGTATCTTTTTGAGACTCCTCCAAGAGCATTTGATATCTCTCCCTCCAATAACATGAAATAAATTCTACAACAAGAGTTCATGTTGCACATATCATAGTTCATAGTCATGCTACTAATGAATGTAAGGATTTAAGTAAAAAAAATCAACATCTTAAGGAATGTGATGCTATTCCTTGTGTTGAAGCACCTAGTTCCTCTAACTAAAATTTATTTTCATCCTTGTCCCGCACTAAGTGGGGGAAAGGGGATTAGATAACCTTGTCCTTGAATGTCACTTGTCATTGTCTCTTTTGGCTAGTTGATCACCTTTCATGTACATATAAGAGAAAGCTTTGGATGTGGATGCCATGTCTTAAGTTGACTAGAAGGTGACATAGTTATTCGTGATGTAGTTCAATTTAGAAACATATGACTTGGCATAGGGATTTCTAAATAAGCTCTCATGTCTTCTTCAACTTTCAAGCAATTTTTCATAGCAATGGTGTTATCAACCGCTTTAAAGTGGGGGTATACATCGACCCTCATGTTTCACTGCATGATTTTCTTTCTTCCTGTGATGTGTCCTTTTCTTGGTGGTTTCATTGGGTTTTGATTTCCTTTGAAAGAGTGATATTTCTTTAACTTTTCCTCTCTTGCAAACATTAGGCACATGTTTCCTAAGAAGATACCTTGCACGAGTTAAGTGAAATCCTTTTGAACACACCTTAAACTATTTGTTATATGGCAACCTTGCATAGCACACTTTGCATGCCTATGGAGCCATCTTGTTTATTCATGAGCTCTAAGCATACACAGTTTTGCTTGCCTCATGAAGCTCAAAGTTCATTTTTGTGTGGCGCCTTATCAACGTTATCAAGAGGTATAACTTTGGTATGGTTTGATGGGAAGCCAAACGAGGGCATGACTTTCCCTTAGCCACTTGCATGTGTTTACGAGTAAATATAGGCCATGTGTGTATCTATATCACCCTTTTGGATTTCTCACCTCGTGGATGACCTGAAGTGTTGTGGCCCCAGAGTGAGCACATTTTTGTCAAACCATGATCCACCTTTTCTTTCTTTTTCTTTCATCAATGACATTCCATGTTTGTATATCTTGATGTTGCATATAACATACATCTTTTCTTTGTCCTTTTGTTCTTATGTTGGTTTGACTTAGGATTTTAGATCCTAGGTTCTTAGTTACCTCCATGATCTTTGTTATCCTAGACCATCCATGTTGGTACACTTGGACCCCTCTTGAATGTCTAATTTAGTGTGAGTTTGAAGCAAGTTCATCCTCTCACTAAAGTGGGGCCTAAATGTAGTAACAAAAAAAGGGTACGCATTTTCCTCACTTAATTTGGGAATAATTAATGATAGATTAGACTTGATATCACCTTGATCTACTGTTGTGATGTGGTTTACACATCCACATTAGCTTTTGGGCCCAATTAAAGCTAAATAACCTAACCTTTCCTTAATTTAGTGTTGTAAAGAGTATTTATTTACATGTCCACATTAAATTTAGGAGGCTTGTAAAATAAGTGGACCTAATCAAGTGTTGCAATAAGTTCTACACATTCACATTGTATTTAAGGCCCTTTTTGGGTAAATAGAACTATTTTTTCCTTAATTTAGTGTTGTAAAGTGTATTTATTTACACTTTCACATTGTATTTTGGAACCTCTTGGATTTAAAGCCTTAATGTCATCATTAATAGACCCCTAAGACCCTATATTGTGTATCCCAAGCCATAATTCAATCAAAAACCCAACATGATCAACAAATAAACTTAATTTCCACACTCCTCAATATTTTAGGAAACAAAATAGGCCTTATGGGACCCATTTTCCATTTCTAGTGAATGAGTCCCATCCAGGTGGGACCCATTCACCTCATATGGTGAATGAGTCCCATTTGGCGTATTTTTGAGGTTTTAAGTGAGAAAATTGAGTTTTAAGCTAAAATTTCTTCTATGTTGGCCTTTGGGATCAAATAAATGGTCATCTAGAAGTGGATAGCCTATATGAAAGACCTCTCAAATCATTATCTCACATAATCCTACATGATATCAAGTCAAGCAAGCAAGAGTTAAGCATTCCAATATTTTACAAGATCATCAAAATAGCATTCAAGATCATTTCTAAGACATTCAAGGGCATAATTATTCATCAATTGTTGCAACAATTCAAGATCCAAAATCATGTTATTGAGCTATTGTTGTGATGTAGCATTGAAGATCCAAGATCTAGCATAGTTCTATACATATTGTCAAGATCAAGATCTACATCCTTTATGGCCATTTCATGTTGAGTTGCAGAATTACAAGACATCATTTAAGGTATCATTTTTCATGTCCCTGTTTCATTGTTTCATTATTTGGTATAATTACTGGAATGGAGATTTTTTGTATGTGGGGCTCTCTTACACTTATATGGTTTTGAACCTAAAAGGAGAGAGATACAAAAACCTTATTGGTTCACTCAAGAACAAATCCTTGATATTTGAACGCAAAGGAGATTGAAATATACAAAAGGGGATTGTCATAAAGGCTGAAAATTTATAAAGGGGTTTACCACCAAGTGTAAACTTGGAAAATGCAAGATGTTTGAAAACACACTATGATATTTAAAGTGTGCACCTAGAAACCAGAGGAAGATAGAATGGATCTTTCAAATCCTAAAATTTCCACTTTTTAGCCCAACTGGGACTCATACGCCAAGCTCGATGACTTAGTCCTACTTTAGGTGAACAATGTTGGAACAAGTTTCGGACAAATGGGTACGTACTTCTACAAAAATATTTGTTAGACTCCTACAGTGGGACTCATTCACCACTAATGGCTCAAATGGATGCAAACTTTAAAATGCTTGAAATGCTTAGAATGCTTGATAGATTGATTAGGGGTGATATGAGTAAAGAAACCTTATATTTATATTTAATTATGCAATAATTCTCAAAAATACATCATCACAGACCGACCTTAGATATTATAAAATAAAAACCTGCCAAAATTTTGAATTAACTTTGAATCTTCAGCTAGAGGGGACTCATTTTCCACTTTGGGTGTGCAAGTCCTTCCTAAGGGGACTCATTTGCCCAAGATGGTAAATGGGTCCCATCTTAGCCATTTAAGGTGGATTTCAGGATCTAAATGTTTTAAATGATGTGTATCTGGTTTATTCTCAAATATACTCATAAGTAGGGCTTGCAAATGTAAATTGGGGTCAATTAAAGCATAAGAAAGCCCAATTATTAATGACAAGCCTAGAAAAGTGTGAATGTTTGTTTCGACACTTTACAACACTTTGAAATAAGGATTTGTAAATAATAAAAAGGGGTTATTTAGGAGAAATACATTAACAAGACCCTAGAAAAGTGTAAAAGTGTGCTACAACACTTCACAACACTTTTTTCAAGGTTCCATTAAAATCCTCATTAGTTCACAAGGGCCCAAGGCCTAATGTGAATGTGTTAACCACATTACAATACTAAATCAAGGAAAAACTAAGTCAAAATCCACAAGAAGGACCCAAATGAGTGTGAAAATGTCCAAAGATCCATTTTTCTTAGATACAATTACCTAAAAGTGGTTTGACCAAGGCAAACCCCTATTTACTAACAATCAAAAACTTTTCTTTTCTTTACATGTGTGATTGTAGATCTAGGTTTCTTGGAGCTTGAAATATCATTGAAGATTACGTTACAAGTTTTTTTGGGTTGTCTCCCAATTTGCAAGGTTATAATCCTCACTAAAAAGTCACTTACAATCTTGAATATCAAGGTTTTGGACCCAAAAACAAAGGGGAATAGAAAAAGTTGATAGTAAAGACCAAATTCAAACCTTGAAGTTCAAAAAAATCCAAATTGGAATCATGCGCCAAAAGTGGTGAATGAGTCTGACTATAGATGTTTTTTGGAAATTTTTGCAGATTCAAATACCCTTTTTTTTGAAACTTGCTCTTGTGCAAAAATCCAGAACTAGGATTGATTCACCCAAAATGGTGAATGAGTCACACTAGGCCAAAAAGTCATAATTTCTAACATTCCAGGACTCCTTCCAATCATCTTTAGATTGCAAGGTGCATATTTCATTTCACAGCTAGTTATTCTATTTTAGATACATTTTTAAGTCATTTAGTTCAAGTTTGCATCATATTAGGGTTTTGTATTTCATCTTGCATGTCATTGTCTTTTCCAAGTTTAAACTTAGTGGTGAACCCCTTATTCATTCTTAATTAATCTCTAACCAAACCCTAGGACAGTCCCTTAGTAGATCTCTTTCTCTGATTATCATCATTTCATTGAAATCTCTAGGGCATCCTTGAATGTGGAGTATAAAAAGCTTGTTGCCCTAGTGATGCAAACCATCTACCAAAAACCAACAACTATCAAGGGTACTTTTGACCCAAACCTTATTAGAGAAGATCAAATTAAACAAGAAACTTTGTTCACTAAACTTTTCATCAGTTTCACTTATCAACTCAACCAAAATCCTCAATTTCTCTTTTCCATTCACAAGGTTATCATTTATCCATTGCATAAAATCAATATTCTACACTATTGTCAAATTCATCACTTAACCTTATTAAGAAAGCAAAACCATTCATCCCTTCACTATTCAATCAATTCCTTTAGCTTGTCCCAAGTGGACATTCAATCATCACAACTAGCTTTTAGACTTCTATCAAACCATCAAGCATTGTGAACATCATTATTACTATTGAAACAACCAAGGACTTACTTTCTAACTCTATTCTAGCATAATTTTTACCTTTAGTAGCCTAAACTCCATTTTCCACATTGGAATGACATTAACAAATCTTCAAAACAAAAAATTAGACTTTCTAAACTTTTCCAAGCCATAGTAACATCTTGTTATCATCAATTAAGTATCTTTAACATAAATTCAAACACTTATATCTCTATTCCAACAAATAAAAACACAGTTTGTAGTGCATTGAAGAACCAATCTTCTAGCAGCCCTACCCTATGACAAAATGGGTGATTATTTTTCAACCATGATTCATCTTCCCAAAATTAACACACATTCTAAAACCCATTTCATCCCCTTGAAACATACTTCAAAAACAACAATACTTGCTTTGGAACAAACATAAAAAAACTAGGTAGAACATTGACATGAGCCTCCAATTAGGCCAAAATAACAAAGTAAGTACTCTTTAAATACATCAAAAACCAACCTTAACTCAAAATAGTCTTTATCCATGCCTTGAAACCACCAATTCCAACATTTATTTCTGGAGAACCAATCATTGATACATTAAACTTTAAAACCCCTATTGTATGTCTTTTAAGGCTTCACAAAATAGGGGTTTAATGAAAGTATACCATGAAAACCTTCTACCACCTTGTCGCCACTTAAAAAATGTTTGAATAAGTCTTCCTATACTCTGAGATTCATCACCAAGCCTCTATCAAAGGTATGTCTTCATACTCTAACCTGTAGGCACTTTTCTTACATGGAAAACTCAAAAATTTGTTTGGAGCATCAACTGTACTTCATGTTCTTTCCTTCCCTGCACTCAAAAACACACACAAACATTCAAAAAATCCTAATAACACCCTAATTAATCATCCCACCAATATTCTAACCTTACATTTGATGGGATGGTGTTTTTACTCATTAAAGGACTCTCAAACCCTTGACTGGGTTTATAGACCAAGCTTTAGAAAATGCACTCAAATTGAATTCCTAACCACTCAAAACTCTCCCAAATGGATTTAGATGAGTTTTAGAACCTTATGCTACAAAATTCATAGAATTTCTAAGACTAGTGCTATGTACAAGCCTAAATAAATGGTGAACAACAATGAGATACAAAAATCTGAGAAATAGGGAACTTTATTCAATGTAAAATCTTCAAGAATACAACTAATTCCCACTTGCTCACCTTACAAAGGATTTATATAGATTTTTGCAACATGTATACCAACTGTCCCTTCATCTTCAACTAACTAACTATTTTTTAATACAACATGGTGAGTTTTCACATTCTAGTCCTTTTGTGCACTTCTACACTTTCACATCTTTTGCTTTTTTGACAACTTAGCAACATTTTGAAAATTTAACTTCACCAACCCCCTAGTGACCTACTTGAGACCTTAAATACATTTAAATAGGTCTTCACATGACCTTTTACATGAATTTATAAATAAACATTCAATTTTAATAAATTTTCGTATGACAGGCAACTAGCAAACTAGACCATGCTCTTGTGCCATACAACCAACCAACAAAATTTTCCAAGTCCCTTGGAAACATGTTACAACATTTCAATCTACTTCTCAACTAGTCTTGAACTACTCCTTCTTGAATCTTCATCTTGTCCTTGTCTTAGTTCCTTTGTTTATATTTGTCTTCATCTATCTTCACTTTTCTTCTCTTTCCTCTTTCTTTTCTCTTTTTGCCATTAGGTTCACATTCACTATTCAAAAAGACACAAGACTATCCTTTCTTCACACTCATCTTTTCACCAAATATTTTCTCTCAACCAAGGACACAAGATTTTCCTTGCAAACTTTCCTCTTTCTTTCACAATTCATCCTTGTCCTTCTCTGACCAATCACCTTTTCATCATCTCAACTACTCCTATCAGTGGAGTACTCTTCAGGCTACAAACTCAAGTGCTTCTGAGATAGATATCCATATCCCTCACTACTTCACCACACAACTCACCAACTAAGCAAACTTCTTTGCCTCACCTAGGTGTCTCCTCTTTTCTCTATCTAGTCTCCTAGCAACTAGCAACCAAGTTCTCTCTTAACTTGCACAAACACAAACTCAAACAACAAACTCTCTCTTTGTAGCTTAGATGGATCAAGCACCTACAAAAAACAAACCAACTTTAGCAAACTACCAATTCAAAAAATCCTAAGAATTAGCTAGCTCTTATACCAGTTGATGCAAAGAATCTTCCAAAAACTAACAACCATCAAGGGCACGGGTATGTGCAGGATAATGATGGGCCAAAAAGTGGTAGTATGATGGGTATGTGGCTGATGACTTTTTTTTTCACCCAAAATTGATGAAACAAAAAGGGTTTTTAAAGGAGGTTCTCAGCTTTCCAAAAATATAAATTATACTTTACTTTGAATTTAATAAGTAATTATTATTCATTTTCTATTCAAATTACGACTAAAGTCCTGATTGATAGGCTGACTGAAAAAAAAACTATAGATTTCAAATGACATCACATATTTTGAATCCAAAACATGCATCACATTCTATGCTTCGCATACTATAGGATTAAAAAATAAATAAATTTCATGAAGTTTTGACCAAGTTAAGGTGGTCGACATACGAGTTTTTTTATATATTTTAAATGTTGTAATAAAAAATCATAATTAATTATTTACTTGGAAAAAAAATACAAAAGAATATGTATCACATCGACATGAGTCCTCTAATTATATCTAAAATCTTATAAAAAATATTATCATTTTATTATGGTTAGGGTGGTTAGACAGACACCTACTTCTTATTTTTTCCCTTGAAATTTAAGTATTGTTGCATTGAAATTTCAACTTTTCACCAAATATATAATTTTTTTATTTAAAACAAACCTAGTTGTTTAGAAACTAAATTCAATTTGCTACAGATTCTATTCTTACATATTTTTAAATAATATAGATAACTTATTCAAATTTTTATGTCAAGTTTCCTAACTCTGATTTTTCTAAATTTTTTGCCACTTAAGGGCCTATTTTTTCCATGATGATCCTGCACATACCCGCACTTTTGACCCAAACCTTATTGGAGAAGATCAAATTAAACAAGCAAATTTTTTCACTAAAATTTTCATCAATTTCACTTATCAACTCAACCAAAATCCTCAATTTTTCTTTGCAATTCACAAGGTTATCATTTATCCATTCCACAAAATCAGTATTCTACACTCTTTTCAAATTCATCACTCAACTTGAATAAGAAAAAAAAACCTTTCATCCCTTCACTATTCAATCAATTCTTTCAATTTGTCCCAAATGGACAATCAAACATCACAATTGGCTTTTAGAATTTTATCAGATCATCAAGCACTATGAACATAATTATTATAATTGAAACAACCAAGGACTTACTCTCTAACTCTATTCTACCAGAATCTTTACATTTACTAGCCTAAACTTTATTTTCCACATTGGAATCAAATTGGAAAATCTTCAAAACAACAAATTACACCTTCTAAAAATTTCAAGGCATAGTAACATCTTGTTACCATCAATTAAGTAGCTTTAACACAAATTCAAACACTTATATCTCTATTCCAAAAAAAAAGACACATTTTGTAGCATTCAAGCACCAATCTTCTAGCAGCCCTACCCTATTACAAAATGGATGATTATTTTTCAATCGTGATGCATCTTCCCAAAATTAACACACATTCTAAAATCTATTTCAGTCCCTTAAAACATTCTTCAAAAACAACAATACTTGCTTTGGAGCAAACATCAAAAAACTAGGTAGAACACTGAAATGAGCCTCCAATTAGGCCAAAATAACAAAGTACTCTTTAAATACATCCAAAACCAACCTCAACTCAAAAAATTATTTATTCATGCCTTGAAACCACCCATTCCAACATTTATTTCCAAAGAATCTTGGATCATTGATACATTAAACTTGAAAACCCTCATTGTATTCTTTTAAGACTTCACAAAATAGGGGTTTAATGAAAGTACACCATGTGAACCTTCTACCACCTTTTAACCACTTGAAACATGTTTTAATAAGTCTTCCTATACTTTGAGATTCTTCACCAAGCCTCTATCAAAGGTATTTCTTCATACTCTGACCTGTAGGCACTTTTCTTACATGGAAAACTTAGAAATGTTTTTGGAGCAACAACTGTACTTCATATTATTTCCTTCCCTACACTCAAACACACACACAAACATTCAAAACATCATAAGAACACCAAAATTAATCAATCCCACCAATATTCTAACCTTACATTTGGTGGGATGGTGTTTTTACTCTTTAAAGGACTCTCAAACCCTTGACTGTGTTTACAGACCAAGCTTTAGAAAATGCACTCAAATTGAATTCCTAACAACTCAAACCTCTCCCAAATGGATTTAGATGAGTGTTAGAACCTTATGCTACAAAAATTTCAGAAGTTCTAAGACTAGTGCTATGCACAATCCTAAATAAATGGTGAAAAAAGTAAGGAGATACAAAAATCTAAGAAACAGGGAACTTTATTCAATATAAACTCTTCAAGAATACAACCAATGTCCACTTTCTCACCTTAAAAAGGATTTATATAGATGTTTGAAACATGTATACTGACTACCCCGTCATCTTCGACTAACTAAATACTTTTTCCAATAGGGTGACTCTTCACATTCTTTTCCTTTTGTGCACTTCTACACTTTCACATCATTTGCATTTTTGACAACTTATCAACATTTTACAAATTTATCTTCACCAACCCCCTAGTGACCTACTTGAGACCTTAAATACATTGAAATAGCTATTCACATGACCTTTTGCATGAATTTACAAATAAACATTCAATATTGACAAATTTTCCTATGAGAGGCAACTAGTGAACTAGGTGCTCCTCACCACCTAGGCCCTAAAATCCTTAGTGGTGACAAAATTCTATCTTGCATTTTGGTGAACCTAGTGTGGAAACCATAATAAAGCATTATACCACTTTTTCGAGTACCATTCTAGAAAACCATACAAAATCACCATACCACTTTTTTAGCTTCACTAAAATGTAAGATAGAATTTTGTCGCCACTAAGGGTTTTAGGACCTAGTGCAACAAGCTTTTTATATTCCACATTCAAGGATTCCCTAGATATCTCAATCAAATGATGATAATGGGAGAAAGAGATCTACTAAGGGACCATCCTAGGGTATGTTTAGAGATTAATTAAGGCTAAATAAGAGGTTCACCACCAAGTCTAAACTTGGAAAATAAAATGACATGGAAGATGAAATGAAAAACCCTAATGTGATGCAAACTTGAACTAAATAACTTTAAAATACATATAAAATAGAATAACAAGTTGTGAAATGAAAAGTGTGCACCTGTGAATCTAAAGATGACTGGAATGAGTTTTGAAATGTTGGAAGTTCTAAACTTTTGGTCTAGTGGGACTCATTCACCATTCTCTTCGAATCAATCCCAATTTTGGATTTTTGCACAAGAGCAGGTTTCAGAGAAAAGGGTATCTGAATCTAGAATATGTCATATAAGTCCCAAATCACCAAATCTAGAACACATGACCCAAAATATTAAATTATTATTTTTAATTTAATAAATATTTGGATTATCCTCAATTAAATGCATTAAATGGGGCTTTTGGATGCAAAATAGTACTAGATAAGGCATAAATAAGCCTAATTTTAGCAAGGAGCATCCAAACAAGTGTAAAAATGTAGAGGGATACATTTTTCTACATTAGATTTAGCCCCTAGTTTAGTGAGATTAGGAAATTGCTTCAAACTAAAACTAAAGTAGACATTCAAGAGGGGTCCAAGTGCACCAATATGGATGGTATAGATTGATAGAGATCAAGCGGGTGGTCAAGCACCCCAGATCCAAGATCCTACATCAAATGAACACAGTCACAAAGGAACACAAACAAGTTGTATAATATGTAGCATCAAGATAAACACACATACAATTTCAAAGACCTAAAGAAAGAAAAGAGAAAAATAAAATAAAAACCAAATAAAAGGGGGTGGATCAAGCCTCGACCATTCATCCAACAAGATGTGGACTAGATCTAAGCTATTTTTCCAAAACACACACTCACTCTAAGGGACCAAAACATTAGGTTGTCCATTGGGTGAGTATCCAAAGGGATGGATCAAGCCTTGACTATTTTCCAACATGGTGTGGATCAAGCCTTCTTCAAGCTGTCTGTTGGATGAGTATCCAAAAATGGTGGTGTAGTGAGAAATTCATGCCTTTGAATTGGCTCCTCACCATATAATGATAATATCATGCCCATGCTTAGGCTTCTCATGATAGTAACCATACAAAATCTATACCTCCTAATAACTTTGATAAGGCACCACACAACACGAATATTAGGATTCATTAGGAAAGAAAAACTTTGTATGCTTGACACTTATGAACAAACAAGATTGCTCCATAGGAAAGAGAAGTGTGTTATGCGATGTGGCCATATAACATTTATTATAAATGAAAAATAGTGCAAGGTACATTCAAAGGGATTTTTCTTAGTTCATGTATGGTCTCTTCTTAGGGAACATTGTTCTTAATGTCTCCAAGAGATGAAAAGTCAAAGAAATATCACACTCTCAAAAGAAATCAAACCCAATGACACCACCAAGAAAGGATGCATCACAAGAAGAATGAAAATCGTATAGTGAAACATAAGTGTTGATGTATGCTCCCACTTTCAAGTGGTTTCTAACACCATTTTTGTGACCAATTTCTTTAAAGTAGAAGAAGACATGAGAGGTTATTTCGAAATCCCTCTGCTAAGTCATATGTTCTAGAATAAAACTACATCATGAATAAGCATTGTCCCCAAAATGTAATTCTAAACATAGAAAGAAAAGTATGTCACATGTGAGCCAACTTAAGGTATGTCTTCCATATCCCAAGCTTGATCTTATATATACATGGAAGGTGGTGAACTATCCAAAGGAGACAAAAACGAGTGCCATACGTGGACAAGGCTACCTAACCCCCTTCCCCCCACTTAGTGCAAGAAAAGGGTGAGCTAAGATGATTGATGAAAATAATTGAATGTATCAATTAATAGAGATAGGTGCTTCAACACAAGGAAGAGCACCACAATCTTCAAGATGTTGAATTTTATTACCTAAAGCCTTACATTCATTAGTGGAATGACCATGAACTCTATGATATGCCCAAAATTAACTCTTGTAAAATTTCTTTCGTATTCTTAGAGGGAGTGATAACAAACGATCTTGGAGGAGTCTCGACAAGATACTCTCTTGATCAATAGTGTTCCTTTATTTTGTGACAAATATATCTCTGGCTTAGTAAAATATTTCATAATTACACAAGGCTCTTTAGATTGTGAGATTGTTTTCTCTCCTTGAAAGAGGGGTGTAAAATCTAATGAACTCCAATCATTAGTGTTTTGCATGATGAAATTTATAATAAGAAAATATTTCTTTGTTTCCTTTATTTCTTTCAAAGGAAGATAATCAAGACCACTAGTTTCTATCAGTTCAGAATGCATTAATGATAAAGTTGGCTTAGGGGAGTCTTTTCTAAGAGTGTTTATATTGAGTGAAGGCTTGTTTGTTTCTTTCGAGGGACAATAACCAAGACCATTAGTCATTTCTTGTGTATTAGGATATATAGGGACATGGATACCTTGTTCTCTAGCACCACATCCTTTTCCACTATACCCAAGTTGTTTCATAAGTTCATAACACTTTCCATAAAACTTTTTCATTTCTTTTGGATTTGGTGGTTGTTCATAGTCAATTTCATCAAAAAAATTCACGTATGTTTTCTTTTCTTCTAAAGTGGTTGAAGTGGAGTCTTTCAAATATTGTGTTGACATTACTACTTTTTCATTTCCCTTTTTAGACTCTCTTTTTATGATCTTTATTCACCCATGAATGTTGGTGTGAAATCCAAGGAACCATAATCATCTTCTAATATCCTTGTGACTTCATCAATATGTTTTTCTTTATCTATGTATTACATGAGTTCCACTTGTGTAGTATGTGTCAATGTTTTCAAAGGACATTCCTTGTCTTTCTCAAGTTCTAGAACACTATAAGGCTCAATATTAGCTCCAAGTGTATACACTTTTTTGTTGTAGAGATACTTCATAATATGATGAAGAGTAGAAGGCACTCCATTCATTGCATGAATCCATGGTCTACCTAAAAGAACATTATATGAAAGATCATGAGGCATAACATGGATCAGGGTTTGCAATGTGGCATTTCCAATTGTAATAGGTAACATAATCATACTAAGTGATCATTTTATCATGTTATCAAACCCACTAATAGATAAAGAGGTAGGTTGAATTCTTGATTTATCCATTCCAAGCCTATCCAAAAGGGTTATACTACACACATTTAGGGTTGAGCCATTGTCAACAAGGGTTCTCTTTATCCCTCTCATATTATATTGAGCTATTATCATGAAAGCTTCATATTTCTTTTCTTTTGCACTTCTAATGGAGGTAAATCATCTTGATATAAAGTAATGTCTGAGTTGACCAAATTTGTAGCTTGAATTTGGGCTAATACATCATTTGATTGCACACTAGGATAGGTAGGAACTTGTTGTAAAGTAGTTTCAATCATGTTATGATTATGAGGGGAGGCTTGAATAAGGCCTCATAGTGATATCTTAGTAGGAGTATTCTTTAGTTGTTCAACAAGATTGTACTCCTTTTCAATATGTAAAGGAAAATGAGGGGCACTAGGCAAGATAGGGTTAGGAAATGGGAGGGATGTTGAAGGTGTTTTGTCTTGGTTGTGGATTTTTCTAGTGTTATATGTATGAGAAACAATGTTATAATTTTATTTCTCTATAACATTATTGTTAGGTTGTTTGAGGATGAAGGTGGGTTTTTTTGTAGTTTGTGGTAATTGTGAGGAAGGATAGAGGATAATTTGAGGAAATGTGATAATTTTCTATTCTAAAAGTTTGGAAATAGTGTTATGGAGGGTATTAGGTAAGCGAGTGAATTGCCTACCTGGATCAGCAAATGTGAAAGGAGTTGTCTTCTTTATAGCAGCCACTTGGGTATTGATGTGTTGGGTTGGTTGAGGGGGGTTAATTTGAAGGAAGACCTTATTTTGTTTCCTAAAAGGTTGAAAATTGTTTTGGTTTGTAGCTTCATACTTTTTAGGTCGGTTAGATGTGGATTTTGTGTCACGACTACTAACCAGGTTTTGATAATCACAAAGGGTAGCACAAAAGTGTACGAAGGAAGGAAGCTTCATCATGGTAAGCTTATCTTGTATCTTGATTTACAAGTTCTCAATGAACATCCATTAAAGTTAAGGATCGAGAATATTTACGTTGATTTGGGAATAAAGTAATCAATAGTGTGAAATGAAATCAGTAACTTTTTCATCATATTTTTACTTACATCTCATCAAATTGGATAATGTCATCTTAGCATTCATGTGCACTTGGAAATGGTTTATAAAGGCCTCAATAAGTTCATTGAATGAACTTGAATTGACTTGTTTGGTAATGAGGAAAACCATTCTAAGGAAGTATCCTTGGAGGACCTAAGGAAACCTTAGCCAAGAGCTTATCCTTAAGGAAAATATTACTACATAAGGAAATATAAGCAAAAACATGGTTAGAAGGATCTCCTTTACCCCCATATTCTAAAATATAGGAATCTCTAGACCTTGTGGTATCATTATTCTCAATATCTCCAAGGATAAGGGATTACTTTTGACATAGTATGTAGGTTGGCCATTTTGATTTTTGTTTATGGTGGAAATTTTATTTTAAAGGGATGAAGCATTTTGCAAAAGTTGGTTAATGATGGCATCATTGTTTGTATTTTGAGATGGACGTGAATATGGTGGAGGTGCATATGTGTTCGAGGGAGCAGTGAATGGAATTCTTATAGGAGGTAAAGTTGTAGGAGATATGATGTACAATGTGCTACAAAGGTACTAGGGATGCTAACAAAAATACCAAAGGTAGAAATGACATTACTAGTAGGTTGTATTGTTGTTGTAACTTGAGGGTTTTTATAGGTAGGAATAGAGGCAATGGTTGTGGGAGGAATTTGGGTTCCTCCTTGACTTTGGAAATAATTCAAAGGTTAAGCACAACTAGTGATTGAGGTAAGATGTTTTTCAAAATTTTGAGTTAGGTTGTAATGCACAAGTTGAACTCCTTCACTTTCAAACATGTGATGTATGTTATCTATGGTAGGGATAGCAGTGGTTGAATTTTTTTCAATACTCAATTGATTTTGTAGCTTTTCTAAGTCTTCATGGATTTGGATTATGTTTCCTTGTAGAATACTAGCAACCATTGTTTCAAAACTTTTCACACTACTTGAAGGCAAAGAATTATTAGGGTATGGTCCATACCTAGTGAACTAGTGTCAACACTAGTAGCGAAAGAGCTAGATAACCTAAGATCCATGATGATTGTGCTATCATGGGATGACATGAGTCTTGAACTTCATCTTACTATAGTATGAGCAATAGGACACTAAGTTGTAAGGCTCGTGCAAGGGATAATAGGGGAAATGCAAGATGCAATGAACACAAGATAAATTCTATTCTCTAATTTTTATTCAAATGATATTAAGCTAGATGCAATTAAATGAATGAAAAAAATTCTACAAACTAAAATAGATAACTAACAACATCAAACATAAACACATAAATAGAGTTTTTAATGTTGTAAAATGTAGATTAAGATCTAACACATGACTAAATTTCCCAAACGGGCATATGAGTCCCAGTTAGGCCTTTTTAGGTGTTCAAATGTTGATAAACAATCAACAAAGAATACCCAAAAATTAGGAAAAACTAAATGTACCAGGACTAAATCACCCGAAGGGGTGTATATGTCCCATATTAGGGGTTTTGCACAAATTTCAGAAAAAAATTAGTGAATGTTATGTTTTCTAGTTTGTATGATATCTAGACTAAGTGCAATTATAGTTTTCAAATCAAATCTAATGATGCAAGATGCCAAAATCCAACCTATATGCACTTTCACTAGTGCAAGATTTAGAAACCCTCAATGAAAATTCACTAATGCAAGACCTAATGCAAGCTAGATCTAGAACTATGATGCACTAAAAATTAGAAATAATATGTTCTAAATGCTAGGTCCACCAAAATGAAACCTAGAAAATGTATAGCTGTAATCTTTTGGGAGATAGGATAACCAATTTTCTATAAGTTTCACTCAATGCAACCCTAGAGATCTCAATCCAAGGATGGAATGAATGAAATATATTTTTAATAAGGTGTCCTAGGGTGTGATTAAAGTTAATAAGGGGATTCACCACCAATCAAGAGATTGGAAAGACTAGAAATGTAAATCGTATGTAAGAAGTTTGAATAAATGACCTAGAAATGAACTCAAATTAGAACAAAATAGAAAAGTACAGAGGTGAACCTAGAAATTGTAGAGACTTGAATGAGGGTCTAAAATCTTGGAAATATTACTTTTTGATGCACAGTAGACTAATGCGTTAGTAGGGGCGATTTAGTCCCAGTTTAGGGTTTTGGGCCAAAATTCAGAATCTACAACTGTTGAATCAAGATCTATAGAAAATGAATAAAAATGTGTATACTGGGACTCATACGCCACAAGTGGTGATTTATTCATAGTATCAGGGTTTCTCTAAAATTCTTATATCCTCTTAAATTCTCATGTATCTTCTCTCCTACTAAATATTTGAGTCTAAATCACTAAATTGCAACCTGTAGGTGACTTTCTGTGATCTTGCAAGTAAGGTGACAAATTTGACAACTTCGAAACCTTGAAAAAATTTCTCCAATCTTTCTCTTCAATGAATCTTCAACCTAGACATGTGAATCACACATCAAAGAGAGGGAAAAAAAATTGTTAGTGGATAGGGGTTTGCCTTGGTCAAACCCTGTTTTGGTAATCAAACCTTAAAATGAAATGAAATAGAATGGAGGAATGATGAATGAACAAACATGCAATGTTGCAACTCACCAAAAAATTGAACTAAAGGTTAAAATATTGTAAGTAATGGCTATCATGAATATAGATACCGACTCGAATTCTTACTTGAATCATAAAATCCTACATAAAAAATGTTAGCTCAAAAACAAACATGATGCATGATGAATTTGACATGATGCTTGATACTTGAATAGTGCTCCAGAATCCTTGATAATAACTCTTGAATGCTCTTGAATGCTAGAATACTTTATCTCAAAAATTGTTAGATGACTTGCAAACTTGCTATGAGAAAATATGTGAAATAACCTTGTATTTATACTTGTTTATGAAAATTTTCCCAAAATTACAACACTACGAGCCAACATCAAATCTAGGAGAAAAAAATCCTATGAAGAATTTGAATTTAAATTATGTCTAAGCTAAGCAAGACTCATACGCCAATTGGGGTGTATGAGTCCCATTAGGTTAAGCTTGGGACATATTTTCAAGGAATGGTTAGTTTCAATGCTAAATTTAGATCTATGCCTCAAAACTAGGGTGGGACCCATATGCCCAAGGTGGTGTATGAGTCTCAGATCACTAAATCTAGGCCATGCAATCCAAATTCATTAAATTATTATTGGTCACTTGATGTATGCCAAGATCATCCTCAGAAAGATGCATTAATTAAGCCTTGTGGATGTAAAATAAGACATTGAAATAAGGCACAAAGAAGCCCAAATTTAGCAGGGAGGGCCCAAACAAGTGAAAAAGTAGAGGGATACATTTTTAGAAACTATAGTGAATTGCATATTTATATGACCCATTTCCATCTCACTCTATGAATTTAATTATTTATCCTTCTAATGCTTCTCTAGAGGCCTCAAAATATGTAAATGTGATTTTTTTAACTCACAGTCCTCCCCCTCAACCTACGATTAGTTCACTAAATATAAATTTCACATTGTAGGATCTACCCATGAATAATAGAGCTTCCCCTCTATATATTCATTCTTGTGTCAATGGAAAAATTGTGATAGGATTCCTTGTGGATCCCGCAAGCCATATTAATGTTATTATAGAGAATAATATTTTGTTGAATTCATTACAAAGGGAAGAATATGAGAAGATGAAGACCAATATATGTACCCATGATGGTCTCTATCTTGCTCCTTATGGCTCTATAAGTCTTTCCATCCTAGTGGGACCTAGCACTCTCAATACTATGCATGCTATGGCTAGCTTATTTGAATGGAGTTGCTTCTGTTATCCATAAATGTCTAAAATTCTCTCACGAAGGTGCATTACATGTCATACATGACATCAAATATCAGTCAATGGTATCTCATGGGGATTATTCACTAGATCATTTTTGGCCCACCCTGGTTGATCTACTTCCTCAAATAATGAACTTGCTTTATCAAAATTACATTATGTATAAGATCAAGGTCAAGGTGCAGGGGTGATCCCACAATAGTGGTTTACAATTTTTGGCCAAGCTAGACAGTAAACTAATTTTTTCTAACTAAATATTCACTTTTAGGCACCTATAACGGCTAAATCGTGAGGAATTTGAAGATGATGAAAACTAGTGATTTGTGACATTTTATCTATAGATTCTAAATATTATTTCTTCAAAAAAATTGGAATCAAACTTCACTTCATTTTCCATCTCCTTTGAAAACTAGTTTTTTTTCAATAAACACCATTTTTAAGGAGAGAGGCTCACCATATACAACATAACCTTTTTTCCATGAAGGAAAAAATTATAATTTTGTTGAATTTAGATTTTTAACTACAATATCTAGTGCTTTCATTTTGTTTCATAGTTTTTTATTGAATATTTTTTCCTTAATCAAGTTTTGAAGTCAAACCAACTACAATTCAGACATAGGTGAATTGTATACAACATAAATTTTTGGTATTTATCGAAATTCAAATTCTATTTTTGTTGGATCAAGGACTTAAATATCTAGTGCACTGATATTTTTTAATTTTTGTTTTGATAATCTGCTACTTTTCCACATGTGTAGAATATAGAGCTTAATCTTTGGAGAAAAACCTACATTCACAAGAAATAAATATAATCAACAAATTAAATTTATTTAAAAGTATACTTTTTGGGAAACTTATAATAAGGACTACATACTCATAAAAAAATTAATTTTAAATGAATTCATCTAATCCACCAAAAGATAAATCAAAAGTGGTTTTATATCAACATTTTGATGGGTGTAAACTAGATTCTATTATAGGTATGGTTTAAAACTAGAGGGGTTGTATCCAAGGGGGTTTGATCTAAGGTGGTTTGATTAAACCCTCTTCAATTTGAATCCTTTAAATGGAACTTTTCAAAGCTTAAATAATTATTTTTTCTAAAAATATGTGATTTAAGCAAGAATCGGGATCTTTGAGAAAGTGTAAACCAGTATTGTGGGATCACACACAATCGAAAATGACTACCTTGTAGCACAACAATAGGCTACCTCTTCTTGAAAAAAGTGCAAGGGGAATCCTACTCTTTCTTAGGACCCTTCTTCTCCCTCCTCTATGATTCCACCTGCTTTTGCCTCTCACCCTACTACAGTGCCTTCAACATTTTCTCCTATGCATCTCTTGGAATTTTCAATGGTGCCCACTTGGCGAAAGGCCAAGCATTAGGTTTTTTCCCTTCATGTCTTGCCTATAGTTCCTTAGCCCATCTCTTATGGTAATGGGAAGGGTCCTTGTGGAGCTTCCCTTGCATCTTAGCCTATCTGGCCTCCTACTGCTCCCACCTCTTAGGTGGAAAATGGGAAGAGGCTCATCGCTAAGGCACTTGAGTCTACTTCTCCACGTATTATTATTTTTTTTGTTGCATCTCTTCCTCTTTTTCTATCTAGGATTCACTCCCTCCATTGGAAATAGCTATGATGGACAATCCGATGACATAATTGGAGCCTCCTCCTCTTCCTGAAGTTGTAGCCTATAGCTCTCGGAGCTAAAGAAACTGCCTTATTTTTGAGTGTAAGCATTGGAGGAAGGATCTAGCTGCAAAGTAGACTAGTTTGCAGAAGTAGTAAGGGGAGCCAACATCTCCTATCTTGGTGTCCTCTGCAATGTCCTCCTTTTTCATCCCTTCTACTTTAGTTTCCACAACTTCAATGATCTTTCTTCTAGCTCCCCTATGAGCATGGATGACCCTCACCCTAAAAGGGTGCAATTTTTCATTGCTCCCTTAGTTGAGCATCCTCTCTTTATGTCCCTTCCAGATGTCATGTCATTTCCTAAGCTCATGGACATTCCAAATAACTTGGCCATTTCCACTGTGATTTTCTCCTCCACTTCCTTGCCTTCCACTTCCTCTATGGGGATCCTACATCCTTCGATGAAGTGCAAGTTGGAGGATGACCCTGCTTCGAAGAGGGGTCAGAAGAAGGGATCATCTTTTTTTTAAAGTGGTCTTGCTTTAGCTTGCATCATCTTAGTGATGAAGAAAACCTTGGTGTCTCTTGAGTTTATCACTGCCCATGAGTCTTTCAATGATCCTGGTAGTGGATCTCGAGCACCTCCTTCATCTCCTACCTAGTTGACACATGGAACTCCCATCAAGTTCATTTTCAACTTGATAGATGATGTCCCAACTCTATTAGTGATCTTTGCAAGGTTGATGATGTTTATCTTATCGGAGTTGAGTGAAGAAGACCTCGAGGGGCCCTCTTCCTTAGCTCTTGTCATAGGAGAGTCAGAGGGTGCTTCCCTAGCTATCCTTTACTTACAATCTTGCTCGCCCTCCCCTTATAATAATCTAAATTGGGAGAATGATGGCCTCTTGGTTGATGAGGACTAGGAGGCATCTCTTCATTATCTGTAGATTACATTTGTGTTTGTTGTGGTCCCCCATGCTTGTTATTATGTGTTCTTGAAGAACCCCTATCACCCATGTAGGTGCTTAGATATAGGAGTGTTTTGTTTTGTAAAATTATTTTATTTTTTACATCCTTATTCATCCATTGTGTTTTGTTTTTTAACAATTGGGGATGATGCTAAGTGTTGGGGGCATTTAGGGATCTCTTCCATGTTGACCCAATTTTTTATTTTTTATATTTTTTCATGTGCCCTTCTTCATGATTTGGTTTAGTAGGGAGTTGATGATAGCTCATTTACATATTATATATTACACCTATCTATCTATAATTATGATCAGCTCCGACCCCGAACTATTAGATCCCCTATCTATTGTTCATTATTTTGTTATTTTTCCTTTCTTTTTATCTTTCTCTCTTCCTTTCTTGCTTTGTTATGGTGTGGTACTTATGTGTTTTCCCTCATGTGCATGTGACAACATTACCATGGTTACATCTTATCATGTTCTGTGAGCCACAACATCACTTTCATTTTGGATTTTTTCTCCTTAGGATGTCACATGCCTCTGAGTTTAGCATGCATCATCCTAAGGGGGGCTATCATACTACTTCAATTTTCAAAAAGGAACATTTTGTGGCCAATGAATCCCTCACTGAAAATACTTTATTTTTAAAATATATCATTCTTTAACAATGATCCCTAGTAGAATATTTCTTTCATGATATATTAGTAAGATAGAATTTGAAAACTTTCCTTTGAGAAGTGAGCACTTCTTTTGAGGAAGAAGTCTAAAAAATTTCCCTTGTGGGGGAGTATTCTTTCTTTTGAATTCCTTGTTGATATAAATCTTTCAAAAGGATTACTTGATTCTAGAATCATTGGAAAAAAATGTTATCACTTTTCAAACAAAGTGTCCCTTGAGTGGACCCTTTTTCTTTTGAAGGGTTCCCCAGGCACCCCTTTGAAAGCTTCTCCTTTAGTTGTTGACTATCTATGTGATTGTTTGGCTTCCTCCATTGATTTTTCTATCTAACATGCTTTATCTATGTATTAGCATGTTGCTTTGCAATAGCACCTACACAGTTGTTTGTCAACCAACCTTGTAGGATCGAGCACCTATAAGGGCCTCTCAATCTCTATGGAGCCTCTCACATCGGGCTTCCCTCAAGATCAAGAACCTAGGGGACCTCCTTTGTAAGTTTGAGGACCTGTAAAGAATTTTCAACCTATAAGATCTTTTTGTTTGACTCTGTAGAACTGGGAACCTACAGATCCTTTTATTCACCTTTCCATAGGTCCAAGTGCCTGTGGTTAATTTTGTTGAACTCTCCTCGAGATCGAGTGTCTATGGAGCCATCTCCTCTTCCTAAGTATTTTTGTGTCTCCGATTGTGTTCTACTTCTTTGATGATTCAAGTATACTTTATTTAAACTCTTTCAATCTAGTTTACCTCACATTTTGTAGCACATATGCCTGCTAAAGTTGGGGAAAAATGTAATGCAATGAATTTGCATCCCTTGAAAATTCCCTATTTACACCACTTACCATAGAAAAATCAAACTTGATGATTTTATTTCATGTTCTTTATCAACTCTCCATCCATTTGGAAATTGTCTATAGTGTTGATGAGTGAAATTCTATCATGGACACTAGTGTGACACATGGACATCTGCGTGGTGCCCTGCCATCCTAACAGGATTCCTGCCTCTAGAATTCATAGAGGCATTACAATTATCCATTGGTGTTAAAGTGTAACATCTCTACTCAGTTGATCGCCTTAAATGGCTGGTTTGGCCTCCCTTTAATCTCAAAAACACTATCTCATCCATTCAATTCATCTTCTTGATAGTTTCTTGAGACTTCACTTGATCTTCCTCACAATTCTTCATACCTCACTTCATTCACATCACTTGTACTCTCATTCGAGATACAACTTGGTATCTTGTGAGACTATTTTCTTCATTGTTGTGGCAATGTCAACTCTATCAAGCCTGGGAGCTCTTTCCTTCTCTCATTTTCCTTGAGTACATGTGATTGAAGGTGATATTTCTCTATCTCTCACTTTGCTTAGCATTATCATATACCTACGTAGCATATTGTTTTTTATTATAGGAAAAATAGGTTTTGAATCGACCCAAAACCATTTATAATAGGTTTTGAATGGACCCCAAACCATCAAGTTTTAAGGGGGCCCAAAACCCACCCTAAGATGAACAAGTTTCCCAAAAGATAGATTCAAAAGCAACTAGCAGTACAATAGAGAAGCA
The DNA here is from genome assembly GCA_007258455.2 of Sequoia sempervirens. NCBI lineage: Eukaryota > Viridiplantae > Streptophyta > Pinopsida > Cupressales > Cupressaceae > Sequoia > Sequoia sempervirens. The sequence continues at coordinate 23,949,126 of VDFB02075321.1, read as the reverse complement.
GCCAGCCAGCAATGAGCAAGCTAGTAGGCTACCCAGAACATAACCAAGATTTTACATGAATCTCGAACTCATTAGTTTTGATGGGACCAACAACCCACTACATCCCATTAGTTTTGATGGGACCAACAACCCCCTAAAACAAGGTTTTGATTGGGACCTTAAACCCAAATCTATGGATTTTGAAGGGATCCACAACCCTGTACATCCAAGTTTAGACAAGAACCATTAACCCAAGAATAAAACCTACAAAGCAAAGATTAGGAACAAAGCTCCAACAACATAAGTTTCAGATCCCAGAAAAACACCCTTTCCACCTCTATAGGAAAGGTCACCCCAGAAGCACGAAACTCCACTAGTGATCTTCAAAAACCATTTGTTATCTCCACCTCTATAGGAGAGAAACCCAAGCTCAACCAAACCATCATGGCTACAACACCCCTTATCTGAGAGAGTGAACACCACAAACATCAGCAATATTTTCAAGATCTTCACCTCTATAGAAGATGAAGAAAAGAAGACATCATATAGAATAGCATTAGCTCCCTAACAACCACAAAATAGGGCTTCACCAGCCCCCCAACAATAAATCCAAGCACAACCAGTAGCATCCCGCTCCACCTCTATAGGAGAAAGGTCACTACCAGCCACATCCATCTCCCCCTCAATAGAAGATAGGAAACCTCCATAGGAAAAGCTAGAGTAACCCAAAGATGTACAAAAAGAAACACAAAGAGCAGGGTTGAGGAACCAAGAAGGTGAAGGACAACAAAACCCTCACCACAATGATACCCAAAGGTCACAAGATGAAAATAGAGGAAAACAGACCCCAAAAAATGGAAAATTACAAGCCAATGAGACTCCCAAGGCATCCCATGCAAAATAACCTCTCCTAGAAAATCAAAATACATTTTAGGGTACAGGGAGAGAAGAAAAATAGAAAGATCGCCATTTTTTTGCTAAGGGATCAGAGAAGAAGCTGAGACAATCACATAAACCCTTAGATAAACAAATGATGAGCTCTCCTAGTCAGGGCAGAAACAACTTCCACACATCCTTGCCAAAAAAATGTAAACAAAAACCCCCCAAACAGAAAAATGGAGCTAGAAAAGAGCAAGGGCCAAAAAGAAGGTGAAAGACAAACCCTCACAAGTCCCAAAATCTCCAATAGACAACTAAGCTCCACCGAAGCCCACAAGCTAGGAGATGAAAAAAAACATAGACCTCCAATAGGCAAACGAGCTCCACCGAACCCCACAACGTAGGAACCGGCAAAAAATGGAAGCCTCCGTCCAAAACCAGAGAACACATCCACCACCAATGAAACCAATCCAAACCCAACGAACTCAACCACATCCAATAGGCTAGCCCAACATAGGGTCCATACGCCGATTCCTTCCTCTAGATCTCCATCATCCTTGAATAGATCTCCATTTTCCTCTTTTGAGTCCTCCTCGCTAGTAGCAGATTTCAAAATCCCTATCCACACGCACACTCCTACTCTCCCATTTGTCATCTTTCTTAGCTATAATTCTTGTTATTTACATAGCACATATTGTTAACATTCCTTGGTATTCCTCCTTTTAGTGATTTCCTTTATCATATTTCTCCTATCGTTGCTATACTGGGTGTTCATCGAGTTGGGAACACCGAAGTGGGTGACTAACTGTGGTAGTCCTCTTAAAACAAACCCAATATTTTTCTTCTTTATTGTGTATAGGTTCATTTTGAGGTGAAGAGCTTGAGATAGTTAACTTGTGGGTAGGGAGGTGCACTTTCCTCACCCTCCTTTGTCATTTCATGATTCAATTAGTTAATGTGTTCTTATTGTTTTTCTATTTAGTATCTTTTACTTTGATTGTTTGCATCAAACCTTATTTATTAAGCAGTTAGTAGGCTCTTTGTAGTTTTTGGTTGTGTTTTTAACTTTCTTTCTATATAGACATGAACACTCCACTGAGACAACAATGTGGCATGTTATCATATGTTTCTTGTGCTTCCATCGTCTAGTAGAGAGTTGTCTAAGGTATAGTCTATGATTTGGAAAACTTCTTTCTTAACCTCCTAAAACTCCCAAGTCAGTAGAAAGACAACAATATTGAGAGTGCTCTTTTTTCTCTACCTTAAACACTTCACAATTTCTTAAACCTTTCATCTAGCTTGAGGTAGATTAGGAAATCCTACCATTTGAGGCCCTCCCATGACCTAGAGTCTTGAGCAGCTGGTCCCACTCCTCTATAGGAAGACATGTCAAAAGTGAGTGGAAACCTCTAAAGACACCTACTTACCTTGACACCTCATGTGAGAAAGGTTCTTAGGGACACCTAAGTAGGCTTAAAGCCAATGTGTATACTTGTATATATACAATAACACCCCCCCTTCAATATAGATTAGGTGGGTATGAAATAAAAGGGTCCTAGCTAATAGCTTGATGAGGTACCCATATAAAATGCAAAAGAAATAGGTGTTGACCATGAAGCCTTATAAGGTACCCATCTACAATGCAAATATCTCAAAAGTGGAGTAAAGGAGAAAAATCTAGTGAGAAATAAAAATCCATCGAGCTAAAAGAGAATGATGCAAATGCGATGCAAATGTAATGAAATGTACAAGTGAGGAAGAATGTAGTGATATATGGAGGACTCATGATGACCCCCCAAGGACTACTTCTAGCAAAAAATACTATATGTTCTCCCCATATGAGAGAAAATAGAGAAGGTCATGTGACCCCCCAGAAAATGTGAAGTTATGAACTCCATGTAGTGTTGGTAGATGCTCAACACTAGATATTGAAAATGATCCATCAATATTGAAGAACATTCCTCCCTATGGGAAGAAAAAAGACCACAAATTTGTGCAATATGAACTCCAATTTTGGATATGAATATACAAGAGTTAAGATAAATGTCTTTGAATGCTTCATGTAATCCAAAGACTGAAATGATGTCATTGATGCCTTTTAATAATGCTCAAAAATCTCCAAGCCAATGATGATGTGTGACAGATGTCGATATGATGGATCATGTACATTAGAAGATTCTGGAATAGGAAGTTCAATGAATGTATGGTTATGTCTAAACTGGTGTGAATATGATACTGTTGTAGATGATGATAATTGACGTGGATATATCAACTCATGAATGTCTACTCAATCTATCATGATAGAAGCTAATGTTTGTGAGGTAAGAGCAATATCCAAAGATGGAAATGGTGATGCAAAATTGTCACAGTTAATATTAAATAGAAGATGAATGTCCTCAATGCTACCATCAAAATTTACAAGTTTGAATTCTGCTAGAACAAAGATGTTATGTCTGATAGATATGCATCCCAATGTGGTTGATCTGGTATGAAGATAGCAATTACCTTATGCAAAGAATATGTTGAGCTCATGGATGAGTCAACAACTAATTCTGATGTAGCAACAAGTGATATGAGAAATGAGATATCAATGTAAGTCAATGAACTACATTGTTCATCCTCAAATGATGATGTCTCAAAAGATGTCTGAGTGAGACTAGATGATGTTTCTACATGTTTTGGAACTAGAGGATCAAATGTGGCAATACCATGATTGAGAATATTTTTCTTCATTTCCTTAATTTGACAAAACCAACATTCTTTTGTTGTATGCCTTTTCTTTCCAAAATATTCATAATTGATTTTGCATTTATTAGGAGGATTATGTAGTATACTCAAATAGAGTGGACTAAGTGTGAGAGACATTATCATATGAACCAACAATCTTAAAAGTAGAAAACACCAAGATTGCTCCCATGATTATTTGTTCCCCCCAATTTGGCACTTACTATAAGGAATTCTTTGTAACTAGCCCAACAGAGGCATAAAGTGACACTTTATAGTATGTATGTGATAATATGCTCTTTCGCTTCATAGCAAAAAAAAAAGCAGTTTTATAAAAAGTGACATTCAAATCCGAGCTACCGAGAAAAAGTTATGAAGCTTTCAAATTTTACACCCTTACAAATAATTGATCCTCCTTGCAAAAATTATTTTCAGATATTTAAAAAAAAATTCCATGCATGAAAAATCAGAAAACAAAAGGAAAAGTAGGAGCAGATTTAAGCCCCCTTGTGTTGGAAAGAACGAAGGGCTAAACTTTGAAATGAGTTGCACCTCCCCTTTGGATGACATATCCGCTAGGGTATTTGATGACCTCAACAACTTGGCATAAAAAAGAAGTGAATAGTGACTCTCCTAATGCCACTAAATTTCACTCTCATTTCCCTTTGCCACACTCATGAGAAAATCATGCACGACATGCATCCCACCCCAATTCACAAAAAAATCACTCCCTGCCTTTTCTCTTCGCTATGAAAAAATCCAAACATGAGGCAAATGAATACGTGATTCAAAAAGAGGTTTTCATAGTATAGATGGGTTAAATCAGGGCTAGGTAGAAATAATTTCCGGTCTGCAAAGTAACTGGTGTGCGGGCCTTTCTCTTCATAGCCTAGGAAAATTCCAACCTTCGCGGCCTCCCAAAAATTCTCATCAACGCCTGGCTGACCCCTATTGTGGCCTGAGAAATTCTGTGGACCCTTGGAGAGATTAATCGTAACTTGAAATCGTAGAGGTTGATTGAAATCATGATGACTAGAGAGTTTAATCATGGTTTGAAATCGTCATGAACAGGGAAAAACCGTGATGAACATAGGTAAAATCACCCCCAAATAGAAGATATTGCACCTGGAAATAGGGTTTAAACTGCTGCAACAAATAAATGAAACAACTTGCAAAAAAAAATTAAATGTGGTCCTCTCTTCCTCAACATTCCTGAATAAAAAAATCCAAACCTACCCCTCAATCAAACCTTCAAAAACAAAGGCCAAAACTGTAAATTAAGTTGCAAGTGTCGTAGTGTTTAATCATACCTCAAAACAATGCTAGCCTGTAGCCTCAGGTTGAAATTTATTTTCTGTCGATTGTTTCACAGAGATGAATTGATCAAAAAAATACAATGAAATGCTTCACCTTATGGCCTTCAAAAGCTCTTTTCTAGTTTTGATACTATGAAAGAAACTACAATATTTGAAGATTGAAAGCAAGAACAATGAAACAAGATTGTATAATAGTTGATCTCTAGATTAGATCAATGACATGTACATAAATAGGAACAAAGGAGACAACTGACCTCCATGAAATGAGGATAGGACTCCTCACTCAAGGAGTGGTGGTGAGTTGCCTCTCAAGACACCTATCTACCTTGACACCTCACGTGAGAAAGGGTTAACAGGACACCTAAATAGAATTAAAGCCTATGTGTAAACAATATTTACACTAACATTACACCATTGTCATTATATAAAAATAGTAATTACATTATATTCATTCTAAAAAAAAATATTGAAGTAAGAAAATTTGACTTGTTGGTAGAAAACTTGCATGGTTATAGAAGATCCTATAGGAAGTCACCCAAAGCGAAGTCAAGAATGTTAAGAAAATTGAAATTTCAAAATGTTATTTGACCTTCCTTTATATTTTCAATGTTATTTAAGTGTGTTCAAATATTTGATATTTTTTAATAAAAATAAAAAAAATTATTATAAGATACTATAAATTAAATATAACTCTAATAATGAAATTCCAATTATGTTATCATAAAAATAATTTTTAATTTATAAAATAATAAAATTATTTAAATAATAATAATTTCAAATTTAATATATGTATATTTTTAGAAAAATAAAATCTTTCTATTAATCTAAAGATGTAATTTTCAAAACAAAAGATGAAAATTAAGAATGAAAATTCAATGATATACTTATGTTGAAGGCATCCCCATGCTCAGGTTTTCCAATCCATTTTCATCATGAATGGTGCAAATGGATTGACAGCCCATGCACCACGATATAACAAATCTTAGTCGTTCATCATTTTTGGCCATTTTCTTGGTTTTTTATGCGCCTTTATGCTTCTTTCCCTATTGTTGTTACTTTTCACTACAAACTCTTTGTCCTTGGTATTGACCTTTCACTTCTCCACTTCTATGACAGTTGACAAGGAATTTTCAAGTAATGTTCCCATAAATATCTACGTCTACCATCTACTCTCATCGTCATAATTTGGTCTACAATATCTGCTTTGTAATATTGCAAGCCTTGCACATTTTCACTTGCCTTGATTTCATTATGGTTTCACAAGAATATAGGCAGGTTGTGATTCATTGGTATGGACTTCCTGCAAAATCTCGAGGTAAGTCGATTACACTGAAGCTTTCTATGAATTACACATTTTCCACATTCTTAAAAGAATCATGGGTTGTTTGTTTAGGTTACCATGTAAATAATAAACAACAACAATTATCTACATCCAATGTCATTCAAACATAGTAATCCCTGGGAAAATGTCACTGGAACAAGTTTTCACTATTCTTTTCACACTAAAACCATCTTTTCAATGATTTTATGAAACTGTTTTTGTTTGTCTCTTATGCCACATGTTTTTATGCTCTTTCATTTCATTTCCATGTGCCTTTGCAAGCAACTTGTTCACTAAAACGTATGGTTGAAATATCTAGGTAGTTACTTTTCTGCACAGGGACGTGGAGGCTTAACAAATCATATTAAATACTAGCAATAAAGAGGGTTTTGAGACCCCATTTGTAACTTATGTCATTTCTACACAACTTCAAACCCTGATCCAGAATACTACATAAATATACAGTTTGCCATAGACTCTGGTAGCGATTTCTACAATAGGTTTATAGTTGTTTTCCCATTCATAGACTCTAGTAGTGATTTCTACAATAGGTTTTCCTTCTTCTCTTGATGAGGTTTCAGAATTTGGGTATTCTTCTTTAGGGTTTCTATTATTTTGCTAGGAATGATGGGTTTTTTTCCAATGAGTTTTTGTGGTAACAACATTTGTAGTCTTTTCCAATATTTGAAGGTAAAGGATGATGTAATGTTAAAACCTTAATGTGCTCTTGGCTGTAATTTTCATTTAATAAGCATACTCTAAAACCTAGTCGAAATCTTATTTTCAGGTTGTAGCTCACCAAATTGGAGAAGTGAAAGTTAAATACCAGCGAGGAAGAGTTTGGAGGAGAAAAAACCGATAACGGCAGGAAAGCAACAAAAAATGGTGAGAGCACAACATAATTGTGCAGAATCTTGAGGCAAGTTTAAGTGATTTTCTCACCACCATACTATAAGAAAAACACTCAAAAATTGCCACTAAAATTATAGTAAATAGATGGCCAAGCAAAGAATGATTCTCAATAACAGTTGGATTATAATTATCATTGTACTAGAAATTCTATGAAATACATACCTTTTTATGTGTTGTATACATTTATTCCTTTGTTGTCAATAGAATAGGTACTTAAAGTAGCCCACAATTATAAAGAAAACATGAACTTTTGATATTCATCTGCATCTCTTGATGATTTGGTAAGCTCTATTGTTTTGAGTGTTAAAACCTCATACTTCTATAATTTTAGTTGATTTCAATTTCTTATTCTAATGACAAGAAAGAGTATTACAGAAAGGTTGTACTAGTTTTCTAATCCATTTTTATCATGAACAATACAAATGGACTAATATCCCTTGCACCATGATGTAACAAATCTAAATCATTCATCATTTTTCATAGAAATTGATGGCCAAAATTGGTGTAAAAGGTATGGAAATAAGTACTCTCCAACCAACAAAATTATCACATAGTCTCCTTAATGATACTTGTTTCTTTGATATTATGAAACTAGTGGGGGTGGGATTTACTAATTTTCACCAAAGAGGAACACTTAGAGGCATAGGATTAGAAGAACAAAATTGCCTCTAGTGTATATACACTCCAAATTTTTAAATCCAATTGAGCCTTGTATTGTGGGAAAAAGCATGCTTCCTTACCACCAAAAAAAATGAGGTTTTTTTTTACAATATAAATCAGACATAAAATGTAGGACTTGGAGGATATATTTTTTACAGAAATTGATGGATGAAATTGGTGTAAAAGGTATGGAAAGGAGTACTCTCCAACCAAAAAAATTATCACATAGTCTACTTAATGATTCTTGTTTCTTTGATATTAAGAAACTAGTGGGGGTGGGATTTACTATTAACTTGATACCACAATGTTGATTATTTTGAGTTGCTAAGCAAGACTACTCCCATCCAGGTTGTAATAGAATTTGGCATCTTTCTCTTAGAATATTTAAATTAATTACATGTAGTTAATATTTTTGCAGTTCTATACATCCCTTTCCTGCACTGTAGCTATTTTTACAGTCACAATCGATACCTCTGTATTGGATGCTTCTCAATAGTTTCATTTTAGGTTTTATGCCTCCACGCTCTCTTTGGTGCTTGTTAGCTTTAAAACATAACAATTGGTCCATACTTGAGGTACCTGATATGGTCATCAAGAAAGATAACTCTTTTATATCTTAATGGCAATATGATATTTTTCTTAGTAAATGAGCTTTATGAGTTTTGTATGTAGTAATATAACTAGTATTTGTAATATCAATATTCAATTACTATAATTTATCTAGTTTGATTTAATCAAAATATTTGATAACTTTTCATCAATGTTCATATTTAAAACTCTTTATAATCTTTTCTTGCAATTTGATGGGAAGTATGCATATGGTTAATGCCTTGTTTCTCCTCATTCATGTTGGTCTCAATAGTATGGTATCTATCCATTGAATGGAGTTATTTCTAATTATTGCTCTTCCCTTGCTTTCAAGGGGCATCTTTTGTGCTATGGACTTCACTTTATTTCATTGTCTAATGTTTTCTCCATGCATGTGGTATAACATGTGGTAAGTTACTCAGGAAAATCATCACTATCCCTTATAGTTTTCTAAAGAAAATTTTTCCTAGTTTTTACTTTTCATAAGGTCACTTGTTATAAATTTGAAGTAAGAGAAAAATAAAATGAAATACATAGTTAATATTTACTTTATCTATTCATAAAAAAAATTCATATAAAATTCCTAAGAGTTCATGGGAGCAAAAACCATTTAGAATTCAACTATAATTTTCATTCAAAAATTAGATTAACTAAAAGTTAAAAATTATTCACCTAACTTTCATATAAACTGAAGAACTCCATGCTTTTGAAGCTTTAATGCTTGTACAACTTTAGTAAGTCTTAATTTATTGGCCAAATTGTAAAACAGTAAATGTACTAATATTATATTAGTAAACTCCATGCTTTTCTTGACTTTTTGGAAAAAAGTTTGGTCAAGCATTTTCTAGTTGTTAATGTTCCTAATCCAAAATTTTTTCCATGAGTGTAGGAATTGATTATCACAGCAATCAATAGCCTTTTTTCCTCCCTTACTACTGCCAAGACCTTGATTTTTGCATTTGGTTTTCTCAAACAACTTGTCTCAGTTTAGAAAATGGACACTCTACAGTACAATATTTTTTGAAAGAGGAAAAAATAGGTTTTATAGGCACCCGAAACCACAAAGTTTACAAAAAAATAAAATATCGTCAAAGACCCCAAAAAAAGAGAGGCTGTAGAGAAGGAAACAAAGTGACAAAGCCATAGCCACCAAAAAATGAAGCAAGGGCCACAAAAAAACCCCAAAAGGACCAGACAAAATGCTAGTAGTGATTAAACTTGGGACTTTAACATTTCTGCAGTCTCAGCTTCCATGTCGTTCATTTCCTAAACCCCCCTCTTTAAGATCTGGACCATCTAGGTAGTAGGAGGTGCTTTCCTCTTAAGGTTGGCATGGGTCCTTTTCAATATTCCTTGGTCCTCATTCTTACTTTTATCCTTGTCCTCTTCCAGATCAACAACCAATGAGCCCTGTTGTGACTTTTCCAACTTTTCAGACATTGCATTGATGATAATGGCATTGTTCCTTGCCATTTTATGGTTCTATTCCACAACAATTTTCATGTTATTTTTTATTTTAACAATTTTAGCTTCCAGAATCTTATACTTGTCCTCAATGTCATCATCTCCCATACCAGTATTTTTCTCTTTCAATTTTCCTTCTTCATTCCTAAGAGCGAATAGTTTCAATTCTAGTTCCTCCAACTTTTTTTTTTAGAGCCCTATTTTTGAGATTAAGATCATTAATTTCTTGATACTCCCATTTCATAACCCTAAAAATATCACCAACGCCACTTCTAGTAGAGGCAAGGATATCTCCAGTCTGAACCTAGTCTAAAATGAGGTTAAAATCATCTGGGTTAGGGGAGTTGGAAAATCTAGTACCAAAATCTCTAAAAGAGATAGGAGGGGTAGAGACAATTTTTTCTAGCTTCAAGGTTCTCAGTTTTGTCCTCCAGAGAGTCCACAGAGTAGGAAACCAACTTATTGGTAGTGGAACCCTTGAGAGCAAGATTCTTTAAGGGAACTAGGCAGTTAGGGTAAATCTCAGGGTTAGCTTTCATGAGTTGGGGTTTACAAAAGTGGTTTTTCTTACCAGACAGAACAAGGGACGGGTGGGCTTCAACAATTCTCTTTTGATTAGGCTTAGAATGATTCTCTGAACCACCACTATCTGTATCATAGTCCTTAGACATTGTGGAGGCAACCGGTTTGGATAAAGCCGACAAACTTTAATAATGTTCATAAATTAACCTAATAAGACTAGGATGAAGAATAGGGTATCTCATAGGATTTTTCTTATGGTCCTTAAGGCTATTTCTCAATGAACAGAACAAATAATAAGGAAGAGAAATTTGTACTTTATGGTGGAAGTGGTTAAGAATAGAATAGTGGTGCCCTTAAACTCTGGTGAACCTCCCATCCAAGGTAATATACTCCATTATGACACAAAGCACCTTTCTCCAAAGTACCTTGATGGTGTCAATTTCAAAATAGTTGTTGGAAACTTTGAGCAATTTCAATTTCTCCTTTTCTTTCTTGGGGAATTTGATTACCGCCTTGCTAGAAAACCTTCAATCATGATAAAACTTCATTCCCTCAGTGGGCATTCCAGTCACCTCTCTTATGATTTTCTCATCTAGTTTCACCTTTCTCCCAAAGAGGTTTATTTCTCCATTATTCCAGTTCTTCTCAAAATATTCAGTAGCCATAGGATCAGGCCCATGAAGTTTTTCCAGGAAAAGAACCAAACTACCTCTCACAACCTATTTCCAGATCTTAGCATTTCTTATGTGCACTTCGTAGCTATTTGGCTCGAACTTTTTCCTATCCCCCCCATTTTCATTGGCACCTCACTGCAGAATCTTCCAGCATTGAAAACCTATTGCAAATTTACACAACCATTCTAGTGAACCCAAAAAGTGTGCCACTTTTTCTTACCAGCTAAGTTATTTGACACAGCCCCATCAAATCTCATGATTTCGATGTACTTAGCCCTTTTCCCTATCATCATTAAAGATATTTTTCCTCTTTCCTATGCATAACATCATAATTTAATAAGGCCCTGACTTTAGCTCCCAAGTCCCTGAAGTTTTGCCATGTGTTCAAACCTTGCCTCTTAACCCCCTCATTCGCAAAGTAATCTGCCACATTGTTAGGTTTCTTATAGACGTGTGATACTTTAACTTTATCAAACGTGTCTAGAATAGATTTTTCTTTGTCAATCCAATTATTTATAGACTAGGAAGGGGGGTCTTACCTAGGAGACAGTCAATGATTTTTTTGGAGTCCCCTTCAAGCCATAAATATTTAATATTTAGATTATGTGCTAAAATTAAAACTTGAAAAGCTCATATAACCTCCACCACATGATTGGTTTGATGACCTGGGTAAATAGCCACAACCACCATAAAGTTACCATTTGAGTCCCTTAACACACCTCCACTTCTAGCCATCCCTATATTTCCCTTCGCAGCACCATCAAAGTTGGCTTTAAACCAGTCATTTGGAGGAAAGGTCCAGCACACACCCTCCTTACTTTTCTTAGCTAGCTTGGATTCCTTAGAAGCATCCATTTTAATATTCCAATCCTTAGCTATCATTAGATTGTAGGAATTACACACCACAACTTCAAGCTTAACAGCTTTTTGGGGAATAACATTGAAGTTTTCCTTTATAAGCCTTTTTTTTTTTTTTAAAAACATTAGTCTCCAACATCTCCTTATCCCTAAATGTTTGTTATTATGTTCTTTCCACACTCCCCAAATAAAAAAAGGGAAAATAAAAGCCCATAACCTTCAAATGAAAGGATTTTGAGATCAAGCTTTCTATTGTGAAAAGAAAACTTCAATGGATAGGGGGAACACCCAAGAAATATTCTAGAGAGCTAAAATATTTCCCTAGATTGTAGAAACAAATAGACAGTGGAGAAACAAGTGGTTTGTTGAATCTGCCTCACACTTGCAAAGGTAACATCTATTGGGTATTTGAAACCCCCGTTTGCAAAAATTATCCACTGTGAGCACCTTATTTTGAAGCAAAATACAGAAGAAAATGTTGACTTTAGGAGTCAAGTGTTTAATCCACACTTGAGATTAGAAAGGAGGGGGTGCTTGAGAATGGAAAAGAAGAGAAGCAGCTGAAGAAATAGAGTAGTTAATTCAAGGGTTGTCCATCCAGACAAGATTATCATCCAGCTTAATCTGTCCTAATCTAACAGCCTTTAAGGAATATTGGAGCTAAGCCAACTCCTGACTAACCACACACAAATCCACCCAGTCTGCTTCATTCCAATAATCTTTAACATACTCTCCAAAAGCTGCTTTGCAAAACTCATCCCATCTATTGAATCTTTCAATTTTGATTACGGGATCCTTTAAAATCCATTTGTCCTCCTAGAACCTAGCTTGATTTCCACTTCTAATGTGCCATCCTCCCCTAGATTCCAAGATCTTTCTACCAGCAATCATATCATTCCAGCAAGATGAACCATGAGGTAGAATAGGAGAATCCAACAAAGCTTTCAAGGACACAAAATTGGTCATACATTTACTTCTTAAAATATCTTTCCATTCTCCAACAGACGAGAAGGATCTCCAAATTTTTTTAGCAAGAAGAGTCTTATTAATCATTCTGATTTTTCTAAGACCTAAAGCCCCCAAGGATTTCGGTCTGCAAACCAAATCTCATCCTATAAGAGGCATCCTCTTTCTCTCCTCCACACTAGACCAAAGGAATCCTTTTTAGATATTTTCTATGGCCTTAGTATATTTAGCAAATTTTTTGAAAAGGATTAAAGCATAAACTGGGAGATTCTGAAGAGACGCTTTGAGAAGTTGAATTTTTCCAGCTTGGCTCAAAAGAGCTCCTTTCCATCCTACCAAACTTTTTCTAAACCCATCAACCAGTGAACACCAAAAGGAGTCTAGAGGTTTAAGGCATAGTGGTAGTCCAAGATAAGTAGAGGGTAAGGATTCCACTCTACAACCAAGGATTCTAGCAATCTTGACCTTTCTATGCTCAGGGGTATTAAAGAAGAGAGGGAGCTCTTTTTTTGTTGACCATGTGCCTAGTCGCCTTCTTATACACATCCAAATTTTTTGTCTAAGTTTTAGCTTCAATAACCATAGATCTTCCCATTAGCATTGTGTCATCAAAAAACTATTGGTGAGAACAAATCAAATTGGTAGATGAAGGACTAAGACCAACAAGAGACCTATGTTCAATCAAAATTTTAAGATTACTTCCCAGACTCTCAGCCATAATTGTGAATAGAATAGGAGAGATGAGATCACCCTGTCTTAGGCCTCTTGAATTTTTAAAGAATCTAGGAGACCCATTCACATTGATAGAGTTGGAGACAGTAGTAACCAACTGATTCACCAACTAAATGACTTTGCTGCTAAAACCAAACACCCTAACGATTTTGAATAAAAACTCCCAGTCAACATGGTCATAAGCTTTGGATATATCCAACTTAAGAAGAAACCCTTTATGTTTAGATTCCACAAGAGAATGGATATTCTCATGGACATTAATTATAGAGTCTAAGATTTTCCTTCCAAGAAAAAAACCATGCTATTGAGGGGATAACAATGAAGGAAGGATAGTAAGGATCCTTGATGTCAAAACCTTAGATATGAATTTATAGAAAGAGTTGCAAAGACTAATAAGTCTAAATGCCTCAAACTCCATAGCCCAAGGTTTCTTGGGAACAAGGACCACAAAAGTAGCATTTAATTTCTTAAGAAGACTTATAGACCCAAAGAATTCCTTAATAGCATTCACAACATCCTTTTCAACAATTTCCCGAAACCAATGAAAAAAGAACATAGGAAACCCATCAAGACCAAGGGCCTTGTTTCCTTCAAAAGAAAAGATAGCTTTCATAATTTCCTCCTTAGAGGGAATGGCAGCAAGGTTATCATTATCTTCCATCCAAAAAACCTTAGGGATAGTGTCTAACATAAAATATTGGTCATTATGGTTGACTTCCCCATTCACCAAAAGAAGGTTATTTTTGAAAGAGGAAAAAATGGGTTTTGTAGGGTCCCAAAACCATAAAGTTTACAGAATAAAGAAAGAGTCAAAAACAACATCATAGTCAGAAAGGATGTAAAAATAACAACAGTAAATGCCCACAGCCAACAAAAAGGCCAGCAAAGTCCACAAAACGAAAAAACTACACAAAAAGCCAATAGCAACTAAATTTGAGTTTTTAAAAGATCAACAGTCTCGACTTCCAACTCATTCATGTCCTAAACTCCCTTCTTTAAGATCTGAACCATCTATGTTGTAGGAGGTGCTTTCCTTTTAAGATTGGCCTGGGTCCATACCTCGGTCCTCATTCTTTCTTTCCTTGTTCTCTTCCAAGTCAACAACCAACGAACCCTATTATATTTTTTCCAGCTTTTCAGACATAACATTGATAATAATGGCATTGTTCCTAGCCATTTTATGATTTTGTTCCACAAATTTTTTCAAATTATTTTTGATTTTAACCATTTCCTTTTCCATAGACTTATATTTCTCCTCAATATCACCTCCTTTCTTTCCAATGCCGCTCTTATTTAGTTTCCCTTCTTCATTGCTGAGGGTGGCTAGCTTCAACTCTAGCTCCTTTGACTTACTATATAAATCCCTATTTATTTGATTGAGATCATTAATTTCTTGATAGGCCCACTTTAAGACCTTGAAAATGTCACTAATGTCATTTCTAGTAGAGGTCGAAATGTCACTAGACTGAACCCAGTCTAATATGAGATTTATATCATCTGGGTTAGGGGAGCTAGGAAATTTGGTACCTTCAAATCTGAAAGAGGCAAGAGGGGAGGGCACAAAATTTCTACTGGCTTCAAGGTTCTCGGCTTTTTCTTCTATGGAATCCGCAGAATAGGAAACCGGCTTGTTGGCAGGGAAGCCATTAAGAACATGATTCTTTAAGGGGGTAGAGCAATTGGGTAAGGACTCAGGATTAGCTTTAGCAAACTGGGGTTTTTGAGACTAGGTTTTCTTACCAGACATCTCAGAGGACAAGTGGGTTTCAACAATTCTCTCCTTGTTTGGATGAGTCTCTAAATCCCCACTATCGATATTATAGTCCTCAGACTCCAAAGAGGCCATAGGTTTAGATAAAGCCAACATGCTTTGATAGTGTTCATAAATTAACCTAATAAGACTAGGATGAAGAATGGGGTATCTCCTGGGGTTTTTCCTATGGTCCTCAAGGCTATTACTCAGCGAACATAACAAGTAATGAGGCAAAGAGATTCGTACCTTATGGTGGAAGTCATTAAGAATGGAAAAATCATTCCGAGAGAAGGTTGCTAAAGAAGAGGATGGCTTGCTTTTTGATGTCTTCCTCTTCCTTATATCTCATGCCATTAACTTCTATGTGAGAAATTGTATTGGCAACCTTGTTTTTTGAGGCAAACAGATGGAAGTATCTGGTATTTATATCTCTAACTAAGAGCCACAACACCCTAGATTTCTACCTCCATAACTCCTCCTATTTAGTTATAATATCATGTAGTTTCACCAACAACTCATTTTATTTTTCCCTATTATTTTCAATGTATCCTTGCCTTTGAATTTTATCTTGGATCTCCGCGAGCTCCATTTGAAGTTTAGATTTAATTTGAAAAATGTTTCCAAAGGACTTTTTTTTCCAGCTTCTTAATTTGTGTTTGACTTCCCTCAGTTTTTTAGCAATTTTGAACATAGCAGTACCTAGGACATCAATATTCCACCATTTCCTTATTTCGTCAAAAATATGGGGGTGGGACAACCACATTCTTTCAAATCTAAATGGAGAGTTCTTCTTCACCTTTATAGGGTTCGCCACAAAACTCATAGGAAAGTGATCACACCCCACTCTAGAAAGAGCTTTAAGAGAATAGTAGTAGTTTATAAGCCATTGATTAGAAATTAAAGTTCTATCTAACTTTACTTGAATCAGTTCCTTACCAATTCTTCTATTCAACCAGGTATACATGGCTCCTTGCAAATCAAGATCAATCAATTCCTTATTTTTGATGAAGTCCAAAAGATCAAATTTACTCTCTTGGTTCACCTAAGATCCTCCAAATTTCTCTTCATTTAGAAGGGGAGTGTTAAATTTTCCCATTACAACTCAGTGGTCATTATCAAAGATCCTACGAAAAGTAGAAAGCTCATTCCAGAAAGACTTTTTGGCTCCTTTCCCATTAGGAGCATAGATATTTGACTAAATCCAACTAAAATTATCTTTGATATGTGTGAATTTAGTAGCCACATGATTAGTGCTCTCCAGCAAAGGTTCCCCTTTAATAAAGTTCTGTTTCCAAAAAGTAGCAATTCCTCCTAATGCACCATCTGAACTATTTCCTTGGATTCCATAGTTCTAAAACATTTTATAGTTGTTAGCATCAGCCATCTACAATTTATCCTTCAATAACCCAGGTTGTAGTTTTGAGCATTGTGAAAGATTATGTTGATTGTTAAGAGTGTTTATGTGGTATTGTAAATTGCAATTAGTTGACATTTTGGCCTTCACATACTACTAAAATACATGATTGTGTCAATAACTTTTGTTGGGCTTATCAGGCAATAATTTACAAAAATAAATGAACTATCATTATTGACTTTAGCACAAAGCTTTGGCATTGATAAAGTTTGTTATGAACTATTGTCAATAAGGCTTTGACTGTGACATCTCATTGTTATCTACTTTTGTTCTCAAACTATCTCTTCTTCCTTTTAGTAGTCTTGGATATACATATACAGGTTGTTAGATCATTGAGATTTTGTGAGCTTTGATATAACTTTTTAGCATATCATAACTATGTTCACTTGGTTTTGAGAATTTGATTTGTGGAAGTTATCATAATGAGCTCTTTTAGACTAAGGATTCATTGAACAAGGAATTGCATACCCAATATTTGTAGAAAATGTTTTATTTTCATTTAAATCTGTCATACTCTTTTCTTTAATGCATCGTGTGTAATAGTTTTTGTTTCTGCTTAACTTATGTATCATTTAAAATTTCTCATTACAAGTACTTCAATTTAAAATAACCCAACTCTATGGGATCTCTGTGACTGACAGTGATTTCAGACTTGTTGTCATGTAGAATGTGCTTTTAAAAAAACCCAACTCTATAGGACCTTGTGCTTTTAACATTGAATCAAAATTAATATTAAGGAGATCATAATATTCTTTTATACAGCGCAGACTTTTTGTAAGTAAAGATTTCAGATTCATTTAATCAAAATTGATTTTATATATATGTATCTCCGACGTACCCATTGCACACGAAGGTGCAATTGCTACTTGTCTGAATATTTATGCAGATCCTATAAACTACCAACAAAATATGAAGTGTAATTTATGAGTACATTAAACAGATCATCGCTCGGAGTCTGGCCCCATTGTTTATTGAGAGTGCTTCATATCGCTTATGTCATAACCTTTACTACGTCATACGCCACGCCCGCGGCTCAATAAAATTGTATTTAAACCGCATTAAGTAGAAAATAATTTTCAAATGAACACTGTCGTGAACGCCCAACCAAATGACCCCACTTTCTACTATTAAGGCGCCGGCTTCGTTGATTAATCAAGAAAAAACGAAAGCCTCCACTTTGCGGTGGGCGAAGCCCTGGTGCCTTTGGTGGGTTTGTTCGCTATGGCTCCGGATTCGTTGATTAATCAAGTAAAAACAAAAGCGCAGACGCCCCCGTGAATGTGACACGATAATACTCAACTCCCAATATTCCAATCCACTCTGTTTCGAAAAGGAAACTATTGAGGTCGTCAATGTCGGCTGCAACGTACATCGAGACTCCCAAAGAATCATTATAATAGGTATTGTTGTCTTTGAATCAAACACGACAAGCATCCAATGACAATTACTATACATTGTGGAGTTTCACATCATCAGACCCAGAACAGCAACTCTACAATTGCAAAAAACATTGCATTTAGCGGCTCCTCTGCCAAACCCTAATTTTGCAGGCAAGAGGGAAGACAAAATTGAAGAGGCAATGGGAAAGCCTCTCTTCTCTTCATCAACCCTCTACCCAAACAAATCTTCACTTATTCCTCCCATTTTTACCCCATCTCATCCCCTTCCTCTCCTAACACAGCCCGTGGATAGTTTAAACGCTGGCGGAGGATGATCTCAATACTACTCTTGTGAGATTTTCCAAATTTGTGGAGGAAGACAGTTGAATGATGTGTGGACAATGTGGGAATAAAGGGAAACCAATACAGATGGTGCGCTCTCAGAAATCTTATTGCTGTTCATGGTAGAAGACCGTCTAAATCATGTACGTCAACGGTGGAGGTATGCAGCGATCATTGTTAGTAGCATTATTATTTATTTTCTCTGTAATTACATCTTTACATATAATATCAGTGCTTTTGCATCTACTTGATTCATCAGATCAAGAATGTTTTAGTGAAATTGCAAAGTCAGATTTCAGGCATTCTTGCTTTCCATTTAATTCTTGCATGTTTAAACAGTTTTTAATTAAACTTGATCTGTTCATTTGATACAGATAAGATACTTATATTAAATATTTCACATAAAATAGTTTTGAAAGCTAAGTAGGCGTGGTTCATACGGCATTTTCCATTTTATCCGTGATTGACGATTATATTGACAAGCCCGTCGCTTTTGCCCAGAGGGAGCTTTTAGGTTAACCTGTATTTATTTTTCCAATTCGCCCGCCCGTTTCGATTTTTCTTATAAATATGCTTTTTTGAAGCTAAAGTATGAACATGATTGTGCGTAAAGAAAGTATTGTGATAGAAGTATAGATATTAATACATTTAAAATTTGAGAATATCATTAGTATGTATATTTTAAATATACTTATCTATTTATTTAAAAACTTTTGAATTCGTATAAACTCAATTTATTTTTTTAAGATGGATAATATTTTAAATAATTTTTAGACAAATTTTCTAAATATATTTATATAATTTTAATGAAAATAAATTATTAATTTTAATTATAAGTATTTTGATAAATAAAAATATAAAGTTATATTTTATTTGATTTTATTATATAAACTTGAAAAATTTAATGTGATTATTTCATTTTATCATAGAATTATTTTATTAATCAAATAACTAAGGATTTGATATCTTTATTTTCTTATAGAATTATTTTATCTACTACATATTTTATTATTTTAGAGTTTGTATATTTATATTTAAAAATTAAATAGTTTTTTAATGGTCAGAAAATGTTATGCCTCTCAGTATAATAAGAAAAATTAATCTAGATTAATATAATAATAATTTCTATAGATTAATATATTTTGAAATATCAAATGTTAAAGTATAGAAATTAAGTGTAAAGGAGAGAAGTTCTTAGTTTTGTAATTAAAGAATGATTAAATTTGTATATTAGCATAAAAAAATTATATATCTTCTGATTTGATATGGAATGTCTCTAATAATATATTTTTATAGATAAAAATATCATATCTATATTGTGTGATGCTAGTTCTACATATTTGGGAAAAATCTATAGTTGCGGAAATGGTTTGTGCCTATGGAAATGACTTGCTAGTCTATTCTTTTTGCCTAGTTGAACTCAATTTATTCTATCTCCCCCAACATCTAGGGACTAGCTATAAATATCTAGGAAGGGCTATTATTATTTCGTTAGGGGATATGCCCTCATAGTTTAGACTATAGAATTATATGTAAAAAAAGAGAGGAGAAAACTTCTCAATGGTTTATTTTCACTTAGAAAGACTATGAAAATATAGACTATTTTTATTGTACCAATTGTAGTGTTTTCTTTCCTAATTATAAGTGATATGTGAATAGTATTCAAAATATGTGATGCTAAGATTATAGAATATGTAAAAAAATAATTAAATGTCTGAAAATATAATGACATAGAAATAAATAATAAAAAATTGTGTTTAATTGACCCTTGATAGGAAATCAGTGGGTGAAACCTAAACAAGATTTAAATTTGGGTCATAGAAATAATTAAGGACATAGAAAGGGTCTCAAAAAGGTGGCTTACAAGGTCATATGGATATATTCATAGATAAGTGTGATTAAGGTATAGATAAATTGAGCTATGTGTACATATGTATGAGGTAAGGGATCTAACTTTCAATAAAATTATGTTATTTTTTAATATATAAGTGGATTAAGACACTAGCCTTAAAATAGACACAAAGAATAAATAGTAAACATAACTATACAAATTTTACCATTGTGTGCATATTTACTTTTTATTTCCTTGAGAACCCAAAATACTAAGTACTTGGAAGATATGTATAAATAAAATAGTTCTAAATTTTATTGGAACTTGAATTACACACTTTATACCTCTATTATGTTTATAATATTTTGGATAATAATTGTCATAAACTACACTCAATCATATTTTTCTTTAGTTATTGAGCTACTAATTTGTAAAATTAAAAGTACATATTTAAATTGAGTACACATTTTTATAGTTCTTTTTTCACTACAAAAATAAAGATTGTGTATTATGAAAGATAAAGAAATTCACTTGTCATAGTTGCAACATACCAAATATTCAGCATCTTAAGATATGAAAGATATATGCATAAAATATTAGAATTAGGAGATATAGGAGATAGAAGACAAGCACATGAGCAATATGCAATATTGTATTAGACGGCCCAAATTATAACTAGTACAAAGCCTTGCATTTATAGGCAAGGATGATGCAATCCACCTATGAGGTGAACTGACAAGTGCCCCATGAAGTGGCACAAATAAGTAGACAAGCGTCCTATATGTGTCAACCTTAGGAGCACTTGGAGTGTGAAAACCAAAGAACTCTACAACCAAGTCATCAACCTTGTGTACCAAGTGTTGAGTAACCTTTGAGGTGAGATGGAAAGTCTTCCAACCCCAAAAGGTGTGCATGAGGATAACCAAATAACTTGGAAATCTCTATAGGTTTCAATTTTGTATATTCGGTTAGACAAGATGTAAAACCTTAACTACCTAAGTACACTTAAGTATAGTGAATAGATTAATTATTCACACTAACACCCCCCCTTAAGTGGTTGGAAGGGCATATTCACCTCTTTGATAGGTCTATTTTTTGCTTTTCAAGTGCAGTTAATTAAATTAGGCCACTTTTGTAGGAAATTAACCATTTAATAACTTTTGCTTGGTAGCTCAAAATTGTGTACTAAGTTATAAAGCACTAAAATTGGTCAAATTTATTTTGTTAAATACACTAAGTTATATAGTGCCAAAATTTTTTGGGGGGGTGGAGGGGCGGGTCAGTCTCTCTTTCAATAGTTTTGGGGGGCTTTTTGCATTTGATCTTTTGCACATTTAGACCATGTCTACATGTTGCATATTCAAGTGTACATATTGTGGAAGCACTCAACATGGGGATGAATTTTGTCCTCAGTTCTCTAACACTATATTTTCACTACTTTGTAAGATTGCAAAACAACCTACTACTATCGTCTTTCCAAATCTGCCACTTTGGAATGTGTATCTACCTAACATTTCATGTCTTTTTCATAGAATCCCATCTTGTTGATTTGGATGACACTATTGAGGAAATTCATTTTCTTTTCAATGTTAGCTTCATTGAAGTTGCATCAACCTTGTCTTCTTCAGATATTTTTGCTCATACCTTGCCTACTTCATCTTTTATAGTGATTGTATCAAATTCTTATGGTTCTAGTTGTCACCATACATCAACAATCCATGTGGTTCGTATTCCTGAATCTTTGTCACACATCAACTTTTGATTAGATATCATTGAGAATTCTACGAAGACATTATGGGTATCATCTATGTCTTTGGATCTTGTGCTTAATTTAGAGACCTTTATACTTCTTTATGTATGTTCCTATCAGGAATGGGAAGATTATTTGCACACTTTTGTAGTTTTCCTTCTTCCTAAGGGGAGAAATGTGGTTCAACATTCATGGATTCTCTTCGACATACTTAATCGCGCGTTTATGTGCACTACAACATATCTTATGTGGGGGCTTCCAAGTCTCTCTTTGTATCTCCTATTTTGGGGAAATTTATTGTACACATGTGACATAAGTTTTCCTACAAGCTAAATGATATAATTCCTCCTCCTTCTTCACTTGTTTTCTTTTTCATGCATTTTATTTCTCTTTTTCGAGAGGAATTCTTTCCCACATGGGTTTTCTCCTTTTAGTCCACCTTATGAGAAACTTTTGTAAGTGGGTATCTCATCTAGCTAGTAGTTGGGACCCATTTATTCTATACCCAACTAAGCTATGCTTAAGGGGGTGTTAGTGAATTCTACTCTAGTTCGGCTAACTTAAGCCTAGTTAGGTTTTGGAGTTGACCCTTGACTCATTTCCCATGAGATGTCAAGGATGTTGTGGTATCTTGAGAGGTGTCCAATCCCTCTCAACACCTCTACCTTGCATTGAGGAGAGAAACTCACCACCACTATAGGATGAGGAGTCCTCTCCTTAATCCATGGCATGTGTTTTCTCATCCTCATCTAGTCCTCTCCTAAATCCATTGCATGTGATTTCCTAATCTTGTGGCATGTATTTTCTCATCCTCATTCTTTATAATGAGGGTTTGAGCTCATTTTCAATACTAAGCTAAATACAATTTTATGCATTGTTCATGTGCTTGTTTCTTATCACCTAGATATTCCTAGTTTCTATTAAATATGTCCCTTGATGATAGTCCTCATGATGATGAAGAACTCTTGAAGCATCTAGAATTTATAAAAAGAAAATTATGATGAATTGGTGTTTGCTAGAATCAATGAATCTTCAAGAAATGTGGATCAAGATGAGAGATAGAAAACACTACATGAGTGAACATATGATCACTACTCAACATATGTACATAAAGTCAATCAAACTTTGTGAAGTTGATAATACATATAGTACTATGATTAGGAGTACTAGAATCTTTAATAAGATGATCCACTAAAATAATCCCCCACATGAGAGATCAAGATAGAAGGTTCATGAGGCCTCCCAAAAAAGATATTCCTCAAATACTTCATTGAAAGAAGCATTGGCATAACACATCATAGTCTCCCCTTAATGCTAAGAGAATATAAGTAGAACAACTAAATTCAAGAGTCTGCAAGGAATGTAGAGGTGTTCAATAAACTAAGAAAGTCTGTGCTCCAAGGCACACTCACATGAGGTGAGAATCTTGAGGATCTATTGATGCAATGGAAGAAACTCTAATTTCACTTTATAATTTAGTGTAAGTATAATAATTTCCCAAACTCCCTTCACACAAGCAATTTTGTGGCATTTTTTATGAGTTCATTTATAAGCATATTTGTTGTTATATATTATTCAAAGTTTGTGTTATGAGGTGGATTAAGAATACATATTCCTTACAAACCTCAAATAAATGACAGAAGCTGAAAATTAAAACACCCGAATTATGAAACCCCATTTTGCCAAATTCATTGCAAAAGGAAAAATTGACTCCTCTAAGAGGAATTTTTAACTAAGGAAAAAATTGTCCTCCACCTTTTACAAGCTTTTTCTTTGCCAAATTTATTGTAAAAGAAAAATATTACTCCTTTTTGACAATTTTTTAACTATGAAAAAATGTAAAAATGACTCCCCTTTGCAAATTTGATGCAAGTGGAAAAAATACCCCCTTTTGAAAGCTCTTAATAAAGCCAAAAATCTAGAGTTAAATAGTATTTTAAGTGTTAGCTGTGAATTTCAACAACAATTATTACCTTTTCATATAAAATGATATATTTGTTTGACTATTTACTATGCATGCCACAATAGTTTTCTAAGTGTTGTGACAAAGAAAATATAATTAAAAAGCTAACAAATGTGGAATGAATGCTCTACTAGTGGGTTGCCAAAGTCAAATAAATGAGAAGAGGGATTGCATGGTAGATTTGAAGGTTGGTGGGTTCCTTTATTTTCTATAGAATGCCATGACTATAATAAGTTGCATGTGAATCTGAAATGTCATGGTCACTAGAGTTTCTATCTACAAAGTGACTATGCCAAGTGTAGAGGAGTTCACTTTTGAGTTGTTGAGTGTTTTTAATGAAACTAAATTATGTTGCTAGGTGAATATTTCTAATGAAAAATCAATGGAAGTGTGATCTCAACTTGCCAAGATTATTGAATCCTTTGGAAAAATCAACACTTTAGAACCGATACAAATGGAGGTCATGTATGAATGTAGTGCCTCTTTAAAGAGGTGTGAGAGCTTGCATGGGATTGTGATGGTAGGTTAATAAAGGTGCCTGTATCTACCAAAAATCTAAAATTGAATTTCCAAGCTACATCCTTGCTACATCCAAATTGGTGTCCAAAGTCTTTGATAAAGGTGTTTGAATCACAATGGAGGAAACATTTAAGACTACAATTCAAATTTGTAGATTCCAATGCCACAATTTGTAGTTGACCACAAGATCAATTCCACCTTGACCACCTTATGTGTAGAGAGTGATGCCTCACAATTTTAGTGATGCTATGCCTCTTTTCAAAGGAAGAATGATGTTGGATTGGCACCAAATAGAACCAAATAAAAGGCCTCTTGAAAATGTATGACACAGTAGAATATTGCCATGATTTCTTATGAACAACATAAATTACTATACACTCATTCTCCTAGAGACCCCTTTGTAATAAATTAATGAAATTTTGTAAAGGGTTAATGTCCAAAATATCATCCATAAATGGTTCTTGGGTCAATGGGTTATGAGAGAGAATTCATATTTTTGGAGAATAAGGTGTTATAGAAGTAGGTTCCTTTGCTAGGGGAGGTCAGGGAGAAAGGCCATTTGGAAATGATAGCCTCTTTGGATAGATCATTTGAACATTGAGCTAGATGGGATAAGGAGCTAAAAGAGCTACATGATATTGTTGGCATGGAGGAGGAAAAAAGGAATTTAGAGATGGAGATTGATGTTATACACAAGAACCAAGAAAAAAACACTCAGTTCCTTCAGGTCATAATAAATTACAGTAAGGTGACTATGAAGAACACTACCCTCACCATTCAGCTCTTCCAGCAAGAGATTAAGAAGGGCTATGGAAAAATGTGTACCTAAGGAAGGACGTCATGATGGTCACAAGCATAAGAAAGGTAAGGCAATTGATATCTCACCTTTGGATACTATAGTGGATACTCAGACTATGCAAAAAAGTACTTTGTCTTTTGACAAGAAGCTCCACATCTTAGCTTAGGAGTGGAAGGAAATCAATGGTCTCAAGTTGTTGGGAGACCTATAGATGTTATATTGTCCAATTCTGGTATTTTTTGTGTTGTCATTGTTCTTGTTAACTGGTCAGGCTATTTATGTTTTAAGTTTTAAGTTTTATCTTTAGTTTGCTGAGTATTTCACTTCTCATGAGCCCCTCATTTTCCTTAATGGCTATTTTGTAATGGGAGCTAGCCCTTCTAGTCTTAATCTAATCAAAACATAAATTACTATTCCTTTTTTCCTCCTATGGGATCACTCTATTGTCTTTGTAAGTATCATTCTTCTCTTTACTCTTCTTTTATTTGAAGGTACCTATTTCAAGTGCAACTTTTAATACCTCTCTTCTAAGAACCCATATCTATCACAATGGGGCTAATGATAGCTTCCTTTAAATTCATCATTTATTTTAATATAGGAGACATCATTCATATTATTTTTTCCTTTTCCACTATCATCTTTTCTTACCACCAAAATTTTCACTTCTCATTGCACCATTAGAGGGCGAAAAAAATAAATGACTTCAAGATTATTTTAGTTTTAATGATTGATTGCTAGGAACAATTTGTAAACTAATGAGGCAAGCTTGAAATTCCAAGACATAAAAATAAAGGTTCTTGAGACTTCATGTAGAATCATAAGATGCTCTAGAGTTTTAAAATTTGTGATCAACTTCAATTGCTCCCATATTCACATTTGAATGAAAAGTGACATTTTTAAGTGGGTATTCAACATATTTTTCCCCTATACTATTATCATGAGAATCACCATCCTCAATTCATAAGCCATGAAAATTAAAAGAGTAATCTTGGCTATGTATTTTAGGTCAAAAATTATGCTCCAATGAATTAAATTAACACTATGATTTGCAACACATGAACTATGTTGATAAGGTGGCATGAAAAAAGGTAGAAGATGAAAATAACATACCTTGACCTCATATTCAATTTATAATATTGCATGATGTTTTCTATTTTCTTTTAGCTTCACATTTGTCCAGAATATGAGATTTTTAAAACTCCTTAGAATTCAATGTTAAATTCTACATCTATTTAATACAGTTAGTAAAAAATATGAAAATAACATTTTTATATTATCAAATTATAATTCTAACATGAGGAACATCAAAATAGTAGTTCATTCAATCAAATTCAATCTAAAAATATGCTTATTATCTATTTTTATGATGATTTCAAAACAAAAATAGATGTTTAAATTATTCAACAATGAATGATACTTTGGAAAAAGCATGAAAAGTGTATTTATATGTCCAATAAACTATAGATTGCATAATAAAATAAAGCATGTTGTCCTGAATCACGAGGCCTACATGCCTTTTCATATTTTTTTATGAGCCCAAAAAATATTCTTGTCTTATAAGTTGCTTTTAGAATTTTAATAAAGACATTGTGTGTGTGTGTGAGAGAGAGAGAGAGAGGACAGGTAGTGAGAGGAGAGAAAGGTGATATAGAGAGTATTAGAGAGGGAAGAGAGAAAGAGGTGGTGTATAGAGAAGTAGAGAGGGAGAGAGAAGGAGGTAGGTGGAGAGGGGGTGAGGGACATGGGAGAGATAGATAAGTAGATAATTAGGGTGTGAGGGAAGGAGATGAGGGTTGAGAGATAAAGAGATAGGGGAAGAGGGGAGATAAAGAGAGGGGAAGAGGGGAGATAGAGGAAAATAGATATTGGAGGAGGGAGGGATATGTTTAGAGGAGTGAGAGATACAAGTGAGATTGATAGAAGTAGAGAGAGATAAAGAGAAAGGGAGGGAGGGAGATAGAGAGAGGGGGAGGGAAGGAGGGAGGGAGGGAGAGGTTGAAATTAAATAGATATGAGATAGAGATTATTAGAGTGAAGGATGGAGTTAAGGAGAGAGATAGGTCTAGAGAGCTAGAGATAGTAAGAGGGAGAAAGAGAGAGATAAGGAGTGATAGAGGGAGAGGTAGGGTGGAAGATACACATATAGAGAGGTAGAGAGATAATAGAGAGGAAAAGATGGAGAGAGGAAGAGGTGGAGAGGGGAGAGAGAGGTAACATATATAGTAGTGAGCAATGTAGAGATAAAGGGAAAGAGAGAGTGATACTGAGAGATAGAGTGATTTAGATATTGATAGAGAGGGAGATAAAAAGAGATAGAGAGACGTAGAGAGGCAATGATATAGAGATCAAAGAGAAAGAGAAAGATAGGTCTAAATAGATATAATTCTAAAGAGGAATAGAGATAGAGAGAGGGTAGCAAGGATGGAAGGAGGAAGGGAGGGAGGGAGAAAGGGAGAGCTAAGGAGGGATGGAGAGGTAGAGAGGGGAGAGAGACAGGTGAGAGAGAGAATTATAGAGGCAAGAATATATATATAGAGAGAGATAGGGAGAGAGGATAGAGATAGGTAGAGAGAGGAAAGGAGGGAGGGAGGGAGAAGGAGGTAGAGATAGAGGTAGGGAGGGAGGGAGGGAGATGTGGGTAGGGATAGAGGGATTAGGGAGATAGAAAGAAGTGCCAAAATGATGGATAAAGGGAGAGGTAAAGAGTGGAGATAAAAAGAGAGGTGAGATAGAGAGAAATAGAGATGGAATGAGGGATAGGTGGGGAGATAGGTCTGTAGCTCTAAGGAGAAAGAGACAATGAGATAAATAGAAAGATAGAGAAAGGGAGATAGATAGGGATAGAGAGTGATGATCACTTTTCATTACAATGTTAGCATGTTATAACATGGTCACATGATCATATATGTGAAGGGAGAAGGAGGAAGCATGATCATTTTTTCTTCATAGAAACCTACTTATATCATAATACAAATATTTTATAGTGTGACGATGGTCACTTTTCATATATGTGAAGGGAGAAGGAGGAAGTATGATCATTTTTTCTTCATAGAAACATACTTATATCATAATACAAATATTTTATAGTGTGACGATGCTATAAAGCATAAGTATTATTCTTTTTTTGATATTTCCAACCCTTAGCATTGGATGTTTCTTGGTCATCTAACCTAAAGGGTAGGAGTAATATTTCAAAGCCCATAGGCATGGTTTCTTTGCAATTTCTCAAAAAATAATACAAACTTGAGCATGATATCCATTAGGTTTTCATTTCTTTCTATGTTGAATTAAAAAAATACCACAATAACATTTAGCTCTCTCTTAGCTTTCTAACCATGTACTTTTTCACTTTTTGAATATGTTAATGTTTTGATCTTTAATTTATTTTGCTAGTGTCACCATTTTTTTTCAGAAAACTATGTATGCTATATTTTTATTATTTTATTAGTCACTCATCAAAATTTTAAACAAGTTACATTTTTATAAATTGAACTATATTCTATATACTTTAACAAAATTATTTTTTATTATTTTCCAAAAAATTCAAGGTCCAAACACTCAATTTTGTATTTTTAAGATGTGTACACTTTTGAAAATGAGTAAAGAATAATATATTCATTAAAAAATATTAGAAAAATTGGGCATAAACTAAATGGTGTTATTTGATTTCTTCTCAAGTTATTTTTGAAATACTAAAAAAAATTATACTTAGGGGTAGCACACTAAATGCTTTTTTAAGTTTTCATTGTTAAAGCTTGAGATCTTTGTGTGGTGCCCCTTTTTAAACTAATGAATATCTATACATTTCAAAAAAAAAAATTTGTTTAGAAAGTAGATTTACAGCACTATGGCTCTTGTTCTTTTAGTTTCTTCAACTTTTGAGTGTAACTATCCTCAATTTCTTATCCAAGATCATTCTTTTATGATTTGTAAAATAGTGGTCAATTAATAGCACCTTTTGGTCCCCCATTTTCATGCACATGCCGATGATATATGCTACTTTTTGGCTCTTTCTTTTCTCTTTTCTCTCCATTTCTTTGTAAAGAATCTTAGGAGAGGGTAGAGGATGACTTTTTGGACCCATTAGATTTAAATATATCATCTTTCATATGAGTATGGTCAAATCATGATTTTCAAAAGGTTGGTCGCTTCTTGTGGAAGGCCATAGATATTTGAAGATATCTTCATAAACATGGTTAATCATCTTATGCAATAATCAATTGTAGAATTTAGCTTCTCTTCTATATCCACACCAAAAGCACTACTATTTGTGTGGGAATTTTTTAATGGCCTCTACCTCTTGATTATAAAAATATTCCATTTAGGTGTAGAGGATGCCACAAATATGGTCACTTTAACTAGGAATTCCCTACCATTTCTAATAATATTTAGAAAGAAAAAAATTTGAACGTAAAAGGATGTATCGAGATTCACAATCTGAAATAATATATAAACTTCAAAAAATAAATGATGAAGCTTCTCAAAATTTCTAGAGTAATTTTGATGTATCTTTAGATTTTGAGATTGACGTAGTATAGAAGACATAAATAATCATAAGATAAAACTCTTGAAAGAGAAAGAATATATATATTTATAAATTTGTGCTCTAAGGAATAGAGACAATATCCCCTCATTTCATTCTCTCTATGAAAAAATCAAGGATTTGATAAGGCTCATCTAAACTATTTAGATAATTTTAGTCTTGATTAGGAAAATATGGGAAAATTGGTTTCTTAAGAAAATAGGGAAGAGGAAGGGAGATTTTGAACAAAATATGGTAGGAAAACTTAATTGGTATTTGATTTTACAAGAAACAATGATTGA
>VDFB02075321.1:23288240-23318857 GCA_007258455.2 Sequoia sempervirens | reverse complement strand
CATACTCACTATTGCATGTTTTGCATCCATTGCAAGGGGAAACATACCATCATCCATTCTAGGCTGTCCTGTATTAAGTGGGGACAAAGGGTTAGAAAGCCTTATCCTCATATGTCACTTGTCATTGTCTCTTTTGCCTAGTTGTTAACCTTTCATGAATGAATAAGAGCAACATTGAGATGTGGAGGACATGACTTAAGATTGACTTGCATGTGACATAATCCTTGTCTTCATGGTGCAACTTATCAAAAACATATTACTTGGCATAGGGATTTTTGAATAAGCTCTCATATTCTCTTCTACTTTAAAGCAATTTCTCATAGTAATGGTGTGAAGCAAAAGAAACAATTAGGGGCATATCTATAGATAACATGTTGTGAGATTTCATGGCGCGGAGTTACTTTCTTGTGATGTGTCCCTCTCCTTGATGGTTTTCATTGGGTTTGATTCCTTCCAAGGAATTTATGATCAACTGGAATTAGGTTGCAAAAAGTATCCATGGATAATTATCTAATAAGGGAATAACGACCAACTAAAGTGGCCTGATGCGAATGAGGCATCCCATGGATAATGATATAACACCCTAACTTGTCCTCTCTTGGAGATATTGGGAAAAAACCTCCCTAATAAGAAGAACTTAAATGAACAAAGAAAAATCCCCTTTAACAAAAGTTTTACATGACATTAAAACATTTACAAAACACATTACATTGTGGTGCCTTATCAATGTTATCAAGAGCATAACTTTGGTATGGTTAGTATGATAGGTAGTGGACACATTGGCATGAGTTTCTCATTATACAATGGGAACCTGACTCACTAGCATCACTTTCTCACTAAACCACTTCTTTGGGACATCTCACTGCACGGACAATCTCATGTTCTATTGCCCGAGAGTGAGTGCATCTTTTCCACTCCATTTTCCTTTCTTGCCATTGTATGATTATGTATCTTGATGGTTTGACTTAGGATCTTGGATCCTGGGGACTTGAATTCCTTATTGATCTTTTTCATTCTTTGTCATCCACATCTATACACTCGGATCTCTCTTGAATATCTACTTTAGTGTGAGTTTGAAGCAAGTTCATCCTCTCACTAAAGTGGGGGCTAAATGTACCATAGAAAAAAGGAAACTTGCTTGATTTGGGGAATAATTCATGATAAATTGGACTCAATGAGGCCTTGATTTAGTGTTGTGAGATGTTTTACATGTCCACAATAGGTCTTGTGCCCTTGCAAATTGAATAAAATCCATTTATTCATGGCTTGTGAAGATGTTGTGAAGTGTTGTAACACATTTGTACACTTTTCTAGACCCTTCTCATTATAATTCATCTAAATATTCCCTTTTTATTCCTTATCAAGTCCTATTTTGAAGTGTTTTAATGACTTCTAACAAGATTTCATGCTTTTCTAAGATCAATTCCACTATTTACACCTTTATTATGCTTTATTTGACCCTTTATGCCCTTATAAGGTGTAATTAAGTATATTTTTTAATGTAAACCTAACAAACCTCATTAAATGTAACTTAATTCCCAACATCCACTTAAAATTCCAAGGTGGGACCCATTTTCCATGGGTGGTGAATGAGTCCCTCTTAGCTCCAAATTATAAATAATTCAAATTTTCTATCAGGTTTTTATTCAAAATGACCTTATGTCAGCCTGTGAATTTGTATTATTGGGTAATTAAGGCATAAGCGTGTATAAATAAGTGATTTTACATCCATTTCAACCCATTCATCTCCTAACTTATTCATTCTTCATTATTCATCCATCATTCTTCTATCTCAAGTCAAGCTAGCTAGGGTTTTGTCATTTCAAGGCATTAAGATATCAATATTCAAACATTCAAGGGTAGATTCTTCATGTTTTGTTGCAAAAATTCAAGATCAAACATCTTGGCAAGGTAATAAACTCCATTATTGCATGTTTCATTCCATTCTTCCATCATTTTGGTTTACCTACCTAAAAGGGATTTGACCAAGGAAAACCCCCATGCCCTAACATCCAAAATTTCTCTATCTTGTCTTGTGTGTTTGCATATTTAGGAATCTTAGAGGATTTAAAATCATTGAAGATAAATTTTTAAGGTTTTTCAAGTCTTCCAAGTTTATTGAACAAGTCAAAATATCAACAAAAACTCACTTTCAGGTTCAAAAATTAGAGTTTCAGAAGTGGACACATGTAGAGAATCAAAGAGCAAACCGAAAGCTTTGGATTCCACCTTTGAATATTTAGAAATTCCAAAGTGGAATCATTCACCATGGGTCATTCATTATTCCCACTTCTAGGTCAGTTTTTGGTTTTCTAAATTTTTAGATACCCTTTTGTCTGAAATAGGTTTTGGAACAGTTTTACAGAACTGAGACTGATTCACCCAGAATGGTGAATGAGTCCTACCAGGACTTAAAATCAGCTTCAGTAGCATTTCAAAAGCTATTTCCATTATTCATCCATATTCCAAGTGCACACATTCAGTTTCATCAAGTTTTGTTGCAATTTGCATTCATTTCTAGTTGTTTTTGTATTAGACAATGTGTTTTCAAAAATTCTTCATTTCCTTAGTTTTCATTCATTAATCAATTAATCTTATCAGTTTCATGCATTCAAACATTGCATCTAGGTATATTTCATCTATATTCTATCCATATTGCATTAATCTTTGAATGTGAACATTGTATTTTGGCCCATCTTTCTACTTTTAAGTGAAAAACCCTAGAAGTTATAGAAAGGATTGTGATGCTTAAAATCATTGTTACAACATGTTTTACAAAAAATAATGATTTATGTCTTCAAGGATTCCAAATAAAGGGTTTAAATATAAGAGGGTTAGTTAAGACCCCCTTAGATATAACCCCTGTACTCTTAAATCATACCCACAATGAATACTTCTATGCACCTCTCAAAACCCTAATAAAAAATCTATTTATATTTAACTTTTGAGTGGTAAAATAAAATAATTTATAAATTATGTTTTGTAAGTATGTAGCCCTTACTATAAGGTTTCCAAAAAGTATAATTTTTGTCCAGGGAAAATATGTGTCTCGAGTCACCGAAAAAGTATCCCTTGCATAATTTAGGAATTTTTAATGATAAATTGGACTTGATCTAGTGTTTTGATGAGGTTTAGACATCCACATTAGGTCTTGAGCCCTTTTTAAAGCTAACCAAACTTAACTCTACCTTAATTTAATGTTGTAAAATATATTTATTGACACTTTCACATTACATTTAAGAGGCTTGGAAAGTAAGGTAGACCTAATCTAGTGTTGTAATCTGTTTTACACATTCACATGGGATTTAGGGCTCTTCTAAGCTAAATAGACCCAACTTTTCCTTAATTTACTATTTTAAAGTGCATTTATTTATACTTTCACATTGGATTTTGGGTTGTATTGCATTTATGACCTTAATAACATCATTAATAGGCCACTATGACCCTATATTTTTAATCTAAATGCATATTTTAATCATAAACCTAACTATATCAACATATAAGCCTAATTCCTTGACTCTCCAACACTTTAAGACTAAAATAGCCCCTATGGGACCCATTCACCACCTTGGGTGAATGAGTCCCATCGAGGTGGGACTCATTTTCCCAAGATGGTGAATGAGTCCCATTTGGCCTATTTTTAAGGTTTTGAGTGGGAAAAGTGGGTTTTTAATTCAAATTTCTAACATGTTGGCCTTAGGGATCAAATTAATGGTCATTTGAATGAATTTCCTATATCAAAAATCTTTCAAATCATTATTTTCATAAATTATTCATACTAGCAAGTCAAGCATTCAAGAGTTAAGGATTCCAAGACTTCACAAGATCATTTGGAGAGCATTCAAGATCAATTTTAATGCATTCAAGGGCATAATTATTCATCCATTGTTGTAGAAATTCAAGATCCTTCATCATGTCAAGCATATAAAGCATCAAGCATGTTATTGAGATAGTATTGTGATGTAGCATTGAAGATCCAAGATCAAGCATTGTTCTACACCTATTGTTAAAGATCAAGATCTACATCCTTCATGGCCATTTCATGTTGAGTTGCAAATTTGTAAGACATGATTTATAATACATTATTCAATGTATCATTGTTCATGTTTCATATCCTATGTTCATGCTTCATGTCCTTGTTTCATTTTTTCATCATTTGGTTTAATTACCTAAAAGGTGTTTGGCCAAGGAAAACCCCTATTCACTAAAATCAATAAGTTTTCTCCTCTTTACATTTGTGATTGTACATCTAGATTTATTTGAAGATTTGGAGATCATTGAAGATTAGGTTACAAGCTTGTTGGATTTTTCTCCCATTTTCAAGGTCATAATCTTCACTAAAAGGTCATCTATATCCTCGAAATTAGTGTTTTAGATATGGGAACCTGGAGGAACAGATTGAGTAGATCGAGAAGAGAAGATTCAAACTTTGAATTTCCAAAAATTGAAAAATAGACTAATTCATGAAAAGTGGTGAATGATTCCTATTATAGGTGTTTTTCAGTGTTTTTTGTAAATTTTGATACCCATTTGTTTGAAACTTGCTCTTGTGTAGAAATCTAGAACTGGGAATGATTCGCCTAGAATGGTGAATGAGTCCCAATAGGCCAAAATTTTAGATTTTGTAGAATTCCTAGTCTCCATTCAAGTATACAAGTCTCGAAGTGCACACATTCTATTCTATAGCTTTATGTTTTGTTCTTCTAGCATTTCTAGGTCATTTAAATCAAGCTTGCATTATATTAGGGTTTTGCATTTCATTTTGCATGTCATTGTCTCTTCCAAGTTTAAACATGAGTCCTAGTAGGCCAAAATTTTAGAATTTGTAGAATTTCTAGTCTCCATTAAGTCTCTACAAGTTTCTAGGTGCACACATTCTATTTTGTATCTTTTTGTTTTGTTCGTCTTGCATTTCTAGGTCATTTAAATCAAGCTTGCATCATATTAGGGTTTTCCATTTCATTTTGCATGGAATTATCTATTACAAGTTTAAACTTGGTGGTGAACCCCTTATTAGATCATATCCATCTCCTAGGACAACCCTATTGCAATATCCCTTTCTCTTTTTCATTGAGATATCAAGGGTTATCATTGAATGTAACATCTCGGAAAGTGGGTGTGATAGCACATAATCAAACATCATTTATCCCCCCATTTTAAGTGGTTCCATTTTGGTGAACCTACATTTAGAATACCTTCTTTTCTAATTTGGAATCCATTATCATCCTAGATCTAGCTTGCATTAAATTTTCATTGCATTTTGCATTAGTTAATTGGTCTTGTAGGGTTTTAAAATTTTGCATTAGTGAAAGTGCATATGGGTTGCAATTTTGCATCTCAAACCATTGAAAATCATCTAAAAAGTACATTTGCACTTAGGATACACATCATACAACATAAAAAGCATCAAAATCAATTGAAAATTTATGTAATTTTTAAAACAAATCCCTATTTGGACTCATTTGCCACACTGGGCGAATCAGTCCTAGAGCACATCTAAAATTGCCTTTTACAACACTAAAAACCTTAATTTTAAGCTTCTGGTTGCTGCCATTGATTATCTTTTTCATTGGGTTGACTTTTTGTTACATGCATTTCACTAAATCTAGCTTAAATTGGTCCATTTGATGCATTGTTCAATTCAAAATTTTCATTTACAATATTTCACTTTCAAATTAGTGCATAGTGTAATCAGCTAATTACCTTGTTTCCAATCTAAAAATTGTACTTCAATCTAGTTCCTTGCATTGCATGTTATTTACTTTTCCATAATAATGTGTTTTATTTCAAGAGATGTGGATTTGATATGGTGAAAAATGGATTGCATAAGTACAACATCCCCTCTTATGAGTTCAATTTAGATTAGAATAATGAGTTCATTGAGAAGCATGTTAGTCATCCTTCTACTACTTTTCATATTTATGAGAACATCTTATCAAAATTGAATCAAACCATCAAATAAATCCTTAATATTACATTACCTATTGGTGAGGATTGTATGATACAAGAGGATGCAAGCATAGACAATCATAAAAATCACACTTCTTTGTCTCTCAATACCTATCCTATTAGCAATGAAGCTATCTTGGTGAAAGAGGATACAAGCATTGAGAGTCTTGATTGTCCCTCTCCTCATCCCCCTTTGGAAGATATTAGAAAACAAGAAGTTGAGATCATAGAAAAATTTATAAACATCACCTTACCTAGTCTCCATTTATCCCTTGCTTGTGACAACGTTTTAGAAAAAGAGGATGATATCATAGATAGCCATGACAATCAAAATTATCATTCTCCTAATATCCCTCCTCAATGCAAAGAGGATAGGTTGGTATTAGAAGATGCACCTATTGAGAGTCATGAGAATATTTTTCCTCCCTTCCCTAATTCTCCTACCATTTGGAAAGATCTATTTGATAAGCATGAAAATCATAGTTGTCCTTCTTTTGAAACCTCCCCTACTTGTGTTGAAGCTACTTTACAAAATTCAACCATGGAATATGATGAACATAAAGTACAAGTTCTCCTACTAGGGTAGATATTATATAGCACAAGAGAATGAGACCTTAGAGAAAAGGGAAATCAAATAGAGCCTTCTTCTAATATCCCCACTATCAATAAAAAAGAAAATCCAACCATTGATAGCTCCCTTACATGCAATGAAGTTATTTTAGAAGAACCAATATTTTAATGTCATGAACATCTAGTTTGTAGTTCTCCTAAAAACTCTCCTCCTAGGGAGGATATCATGGTGCAAGAAAATGACAACATTGACAATAATGATATTAGGTTCTTAGATGAAGATGACAATGTAGTATTAGACTCTCCTTCACTAAGGGACATTAATATTATTCAACCTCAACTCATCCTCTACCCACCTTCACAAAAACAACAAACTCAAAAGAAACCTGAAATTATCATTTAGCCACCTAAGAATAATGTTTTGCAACAACTGAGTCATAATACCATTACTCATACATATAAAACTAGAAACAATATGTAACCAAGAAAAACACATCAAACACCCCTCTTGTTTCCTAATCCTATCTTACCAAGTCCCCCTCATTTTCCTTCACAAAGTGGGAAGGAGTACAATCTTGTTAAACAATTAAATAACACTCCTACTTAGATATCATTGTTGGACCTTATTCAAGAATCCCCTCACTAACATGATTTTGTGTGCTTTACAACAAGTTCCTATCCCTTGTAATGTGCAACTGAATGACATAGCAGCCTTGATTCAAGGAATTACTGTTCGCATTGTTTTCCACCAAAGTGACCTCCCTCCTTTGGAAGTGCAAAAAGAAAACGAAGATTTCATAATAATAGCTCAATATAAAATAATAGGGATAAAGTGAACCCTTGTTGTCAATGGCTATACTCTTAATGTGTGTAGTGTAAACCTCTTAGATAGGATTAGGGTTAATAAATACAACATTCAACCTGATTCTTTATCTATCAAGGGATTTGACAATGTAGGAAAACAACTGCTTGGTGTGATCAATTTACCTATTAAAGTTGGGAAGGCCCCATTAGAAATTCCAATCCATGTTATGCCTCACGATCTTTCATATAATCCTCTTTTCAGAAGGTCATGGATTCATGCAATGAATGGGGTTCCTTATACTCTTCATCGTAAAATTAAATGCATCTACAACAACAAAGTGTACACAATCGAAGTCGACCCTAACCCAAATAGTTGTTTAAACATTGAGAAAAAAAAGGGGAATCCTTTGGAAAAATTAACACCAATTGTATGCATGCCGAACCCATACAAGAAGACAAAGAAAAAAATATTGAAGAAGCCATGAAGCTATTAGATGATGATTGGGGTTCCTTAGATTTCACACCAACATTCATGGGAGAATACAAGATCAAACACAAAGACTCTGAAAAGAGAAAAGAAAAAGCAGTAATGTATATGCAAAACTTTGAAGATCCTTCGAAAGCATCCACCTCAACCAATTTAGAACCAAAAAAATACACAAAACCCTTTGAAAAAGTTGATTATGAACAACCACTAGATCTAAAGACAATGATAATGCTTTATGGTAAAGGTAATGAACTTATGAAACAACTTGGCTATAGTGGAAAAGGATGTGGTGCTAGAGAACAAGGTATTCCTAACCCTATAGAGCCTAACATGCAAGAAACAACTTGTGGTCTTTTTTATTGTCCTTAGATAGAAATAAACAAACCTTGACTTGATACCAACATTGTTACAAAAAATCCTTCTAAGCTGACTTTAACAGTAGTGCATCCTGAATTGATAGACATTAGTGGTATTGATTGTTATCCTTTGCAAGAAATAAAACAAACAAATAAATATTTGCTTAATGTCAATGTCATCATGAAAAAAAAATTGATTTGAATTCCTTATATTTTACACCCTCCTATAAAGGAGAGAAAAAAATCTTGCAATCTAAAAAGTCTTGTGTAGGTATGACATCTTATAGTAAGCAAGATTCTTTGTTGCAAAATAATAAAACATCCTATAATTTTGATCAAGAAGGTATCTTGTGGAGATTCCTCCAAGATCATTTGATATCCCTCCCTCCAAGAACACAAAATAAATTTTACTACTAACATTCACTTTTCACCTATCATAGAGTTCATGGTTATTCCACTAATGAATGTGGGTATGTACAGGATCATGATGGGCCAAAAAGTGGTGACATGATGGGTATGTAAAAAGTATGTGGCTGATGACTTTTTTTAATCCAAAATTGATGAAATGAAAAAGGTTTTTAAAGAATATTCTCATCTTTCCACCAATATAAGGGTATGTGCAGGATCATGATGGGCCAAAAAGTGGCAATATGATGGGTTTTTGTAGGGTATTTGGCTGATGAATTTTTTTTACCCAAAATTGATGAAATGAAAAAGGGTTTTTAAAGGAGATTCTCAGCTTTCCACCAATATAAATTATGCTTTACTTTGAATTTAATAAATATATTATTCATTTTCTATTTGAGTTATAACTAAAGTCCTGATTGATAGGCTGATTGAAAATAATCTATAGCTTTCAACTGGTATCACATTTTTTGAATCCAAAACATGCATCACATTCTATGCTTCACATACTATAGGATTAAGAAAAGAAAAAAATAATTTCTTGAAGGTTTGACCAAGTTAAGGTGATCAGACATACGAGTTTTAATATTTTTTAAAATTTGTAATAAAAAAATCATAATTAATTGTTTGATTGGAAAAAAATTACAATAAAATATGCATCACATCCGAACATGAGTCCTATACTTATGTCTAAAATATTATAAAAAAATATTATCATTTTATTGTGGTTCTAGGGTAGTCAGACAAACACCTACTTCTTAATTTTTCTCTAAAATTTTAGTACTACTGCATTGAAATTTTAAATTTTCACCAAATAGATATATATATTTTTTTAAATAAACCTAGTAGTGAAGAAACTACATTCAATTTGTTATAGATTCTATTCTTACATATTTTTGAAATAATTTATAGATAACTTATTCAAATTTTTATGTCAAGTTGCCTAACTCTGATTTTTCTAAATTTTTTGCCACTTAAGGGCCTATTTTTTCCATGATGATCCTTAACATACCCATAAATTATGCTTTACTTTGAATTGAATAAATAATTATTATTCATTTTTTATTTGAATTACAACTAAAGTCTTGATTTATAGGCTGATTGAAAAATATCTACAACTTTCGAACAATATCACATTTTTTGAATCCAAAACATGTGTCACATTCTATGCTTCACATTCTATAGGGTTAAAAAAAAAAGAATTTCATGAATTTTTGACCAAGTTAAGGTGGTCAAACATACAAGTTTTAATATGTTTTAAAAGATGTAATAAATAAATCATAATTAATAATTTTCTTTGAAAAAAATTACAAAAAAGTATGCATCACATCAGGACATGAGTCCTCTACTTATATCTAAAATATTATAAAAAAATATTATCATTTTATTGTGGTTAGGGTGGTCACAGACACCTACTTCTTATTTTTTCCCTAAAATTTAAGTGCTACTACATTGAAATTTCAAATTTTCACCAAATACATTTTTTAAATAAACCTAGTAGTTTAGAATCTACATTAAATTTTCTACAGATTCTATTGTTACATATTTTTTAAATAATATAGATAACTTATTCAAATTTTTACTTCAAGTTGCCTAACTCAGATTTTTTTGAATTTTTCACCACTTAAGGGCCTATTTTTTCCATGATGATCCTGCACATACCCATGTAAGGCTTTAAGTAACAAAATTCAACATCTTAAGGATTGTGGTTCTCTTCCTTGTGTTGAAGCACCTAGTTCCTCTAATTTAAACTTACCTTCATTCTATTCGGCTCATCCTTGTCTTGCACTAAGTGGGGGAAAGGGGTTAGGTAGCCTTGTCCTCATATGTCACTTGCATTGTCTCTTTTGGATAGTTGATCACCATTCATGTACATATAAGAGAAAGCTTTGGATGTGGATGACATGCCTTAAGTTGACTCACATGTGACATACTTATTCATGATCTAGTTTGATTAAAAACCGTATGAATTGGGATAGGGATTTCTAAATAAGGTTGTCATGTATTCTTCTACTTTAAAGCATTTTCTCATAGTAATGGTGTTAGCAAATACTTTAAAGTGGGGACATACATGAAACTCATGTTTCAATGTGTGTTATTCTTTCTCCTTGCAATGCATCCTTTTCTGGGAGGTGTCATTGGGTTTGATTTCCTCTTAGAGTGTGATATTTATTTGAATTGTCCTCTCTTGGAGATGTTAAGCACAATGTTCCCTAAGAAGAGACCTTGTATGAACTAAGAAAAATCCCTTTTAAATATATCTTACACTATTTTACATTTACAACATCAGCTATATGGCCACCTTGCATAACACACTTTGCATGCATGTAGAGCCATCTTGTTCATTCATAGAATACAAAGTTTTTCCTATCTCATGAAGCTCAATAAATAATTTTTGTGTGGCACCTTACCAAAGTTATCAGGAGGTATAAATTTGGTATGGTTTGAGCAGGAAGCCTGACCGAGGCATGACTTTCCCCATAGCCACTCGTATGTGTGTGTGAGTTCATACCAACCATTAGTGTATGTTGCTCACCTTTTTGGACTTCTCACCCAGTGGATAGCCTGAAGTTCTTTTGCTTCAGAGTGAGTATGCATTTCTTTTTGAAAAAACAACCTAAATATAATCCATATCACGTTGGACAAACAGTTGAAGCTTGACACACCTCATTTTTACACATCTTTCTTTTCTTTTATTTAGTTATTGACATTATATGTTTGTGTATATTTTTTTTTGCATATCATACACCTTGTGCATGTCCTTTTGTGCTTATGTCAGTTTTACTTAGGATATTGGATCCTAGGGGCTTGACCACCTCCTTGTTCTTTGTTATCCTAGACCATCCACATTGGTACACTTTGAACCCTCTTGAATGTCTATTTTAGTGTGAGTTTGAAGCAAGTTCATCCTCTCATTAAAGTGAGGGATAAATGGAGTCACTGAAAAATGATCCCTTGCTTAATTTGGGAATGTTTAATGATAAATTGGACTTGATCTAGTGTTGTGATGAGTTTTTCACATCCACATTAGGACTTGGGCCCTTTATCAAGCTAAATTAATTAACCCTGCCTTAATTTAATATTGTAAAATTTGTTTATTTACACTTTCACATTAAATTTAGGAGGCTTGTAAACTAATTTGGACCTAATC
Organism: Sequoia sempervirens; assembly: GCA_007258455.2. Taxonomy (NCBI): domain Eukaryota; kingdom Viridiplantae; phylum Streptophyta; class Pinopsida; order Cupressales; family Cupressaceae; genus Sequoia; species Sequoia sempervirens. Next base: position 23,307,135 of record VDFB02075321.1, on the reverse strand, counting down.
TAGTGTTGTAATGTGTTTTACACATTCACAGGGGATTTAGGTCCCTTCTAATCTAAATAGACCCAATTTATCCTTAATTTAGTAGTATAAAGTGTATTTATTTACACTTTCATATTGGATTTAGGGTCCTATTGCATTTATGACCTTAATATCATCATTAATGGGCCCCTATGATCCTATATTGTGCATCCCAAGACATATTTTAATAAAAAACCCAACAAGATCAATATATAAGCCTAATTCCTTGACTCCCCAAAACATTTAGGACTAAAAATGGCCCTTGTGGGATCCATTCCCCACCTTGGCTGAATGAGTCACATCCAAGTGGGACTCATTCACCAAGGATGGCGAATGAGTCCCATTTGGCCTATTTTTAAGGTTTTGAGTGAGAAAAGTGAGTTTTTAATTCAAAATTCTTCCATGTCACCCTTGGGGATCAAATTAATAGTCATTTAAGTGGATTTCCTACATAAAAATATTTCAAATCATTATTTCATCAAAAATTCATATTAGCAAGTCAAGCATTCAAGAGTTAAGGATTCCAAGAATTCACAAGATCATCTAGAGAGCATTCAATACCATTTTTAAGGCATTCAACAAAAGAATTTGTGCCGTATAAAATTGGACCCTCTTGAGAAAGGAGACAATTTCAAGAATAATTGGACCCACTTATGAGTTCCTTCACATCATTTACCCATCAAAACAACATTTATAGGCCCCTTAGACACATTATTTTTTTATCTAGAGGCCCGTTTTACTTGAGAAATCACATAAAACCCGATAAACAACATTTAATTATCTCATAGCTTGAAAACCCACCTTCAAAAATCAGTAGTGGGACCCATTCACCACCATGGGTGAATGAGTCCCCTTTGGTGAGACCCATTCACCAAGGGTGGCGAATGAGTCCCCTTTGAGGGAAAATTCAATTTTGAGTGGGAATTTGATTAATTTAACTTGAATTTCCAGTGAATCTCGACCTCTTAGGCTTAAATAATCAGAAAATAAGGTGTTGTTGCTTATAAATACTCATCTTAATTCATTTAACACATCTTATTGTCATGTTTCAAGAGCACTTTCTATAGTCAAGTCTTCCACAACAAGTCTCATTAGCAAAAGTTGAAGTTTTAGGGAAAAAAACTAAGGTTTTTGTACATCTTGAAGCTCACTCTCTTGGTCAAGATTCAACATTGCAAAGGGTTGATGATGGATGCCTATGGTGAATCATGAAGAAATCTAGGGTGAGGAAGTGCAACTAGCTACTAAATCACACCTAAGGACATGGTTTCATATTGATTCCATCTTCCATTTTCACTCTATTTTAAGATTAAGGTTCAAATTTTGTTTGTTTATAAATGTCATGTCATTTCATTCTTATTTTTCATGTGTTGTAAGGTTTCTATGGTTGAGATCTTGCTTCACATAAATCATCTTTTAATTTTTTATTCTAGATCAATAATATAGGGTTTTTGTTATGATTCAAACTTTCCTAGTCTAACACATCTAAGGCTAGGATTTTATGCAGATTTTTCTCCATTCAATGTTTAATTACCCAACTAGGGGTTTGACCAAGGAAAACCCCCCATTAGACAAACAATTTTAAGCTATTTTGCAAGAATTTTTTGAAATCTAAAGTCGGGTTTCCTTCAGAAATTATTGTGTAGGTGTCAAGTTAAAAAACATAAACTTTGAAGTTGTAGAAATTCCAAAGTGGACTAATTCGCCATGCATGGCGAATGAGTCCCTCTTCAGCTCCATATTTTAGTTACATGCAGATCTAGGTTCCCAATTGATAGAAAATAGCTTATGTACAAAAAAGTCTTGATTTGGGACTAATTCACCTAGGGTGGTGAATGAGTCCCAGCCAGCTCAAATTCAAATTTCATCAGTTTTCCAGATTTTTTTCCAGCCTTCTCTAGTTTCCTAGGTTGACACATTCTAAAAAACAACTATTTGTTTAGTTTAATTTGCATTTTTGTTCATTCTTTCAATCTTTTTTGCAAACAACATTGTGTTTTCAAGCATAGCATAGATCTTAGTTTTTCATTCATAATCACTCATATAAATCACTTACTTGAATTTATTTTACTTAATTTAGCTTAGATAACATCATATATAACATAATTTGAATGAAACCCTTAGCATTTTTAGCCCTACCTCTCTCCTTTTAGGTGAAAAATCCTAGAAGAGCTAGAGAAGTGCATTGGTGCCAAAAATATACAATTCATTTTGGTGAACCCGAATTTTGGACATATTAGCTTTCTTATTCCAACTACATATTTCATATTAGATTTCATTTGCAACAACATTTTATTAGGGTATTGTTGTGTTTTTGCATTTTACAAAGCATTGCATTAGGGAAAGCATCATTTAGAGTTCATTATTGCATCTTGTTTCATTGCATCATTCCAAAATTATGCACTTTTAATTTGTAAATGCATTGTACAAACTTGATAACCTTTAGAAAACTACAAAAAAAATAATAATAATAATTAAAAAATACCTGCCCTGGGACTCATACGCCACCTTGGGAAAATTAGTCCCTCTGCAGTTTTTGATCAAAATTTCTAGATTTTAATTTATTGTAGTTTACTTTTCCATTTTTTGCAATTTGTTTTCTATCATAGTTCAGTTGTTTCTATTTTCTTAGCATAAATTTTACTTCATTTCATGGCGTTCATAGATAGTTTTAGGTCTTTGCAAATTTCCTTTTTCGCTTTCATTCCTAGTTCTTTTAGATCAGATTCCTCGATACATAAAGACTCCAAAACTGAAACATCAAACCATCCCTTAAAACAAATGATTAAATTTAGAAACATGTCATCCAAGCCTCTTAGTAGTGATGATGTTGAAAAGTTAGATGAAGTTCTTGAGAACTTCCTCTAATGCTTGCAATGAGAAACCTAAACCCCTTAATGATAAAATCCCCTTCAAACCTTTTTCTTGTGATGACTTTGATTTGTTAGATGAAGCCGTCCAAGACTTCATCTCACATAATTCATCCACTAAGTTTTGTTGTGACCAACTCACCATACCAAATGTTAACACTTCTAATGCTTCTCTTAAACACCTTAAACCAATTGATGATAATTTATCACTCAAACCTTTTAGTCGTGATGATTTGCACTTGATAGATGAGTCTCTTCAGGACCTCATCTCACCCACATCATCTGCTCTGGTTTGTTGTGAGACATCTAGAACTAAGGATTTTAATGTAATCCAACCTCAACTTATCCTTTACCCACCCTCACATAAACTTCATCCCTCTAACTAACCCCGATACACCATCTACCCCCATAAAACCAATGTATTGCAACAATCTAGTAATGATATTGTTGCTCATACATATAACCCGAAACAACCCACAACCACCACAACCAACCCCAACTTCTTTACCCTTACCTAATCCGCCTAGTGCTCCTCGCTATTGCCCACACACAAAGGTGTATGATCTTGTTGAACAATTAAAGAATACTCCTGCCAAGATTTCCATTTGGAATTTGCTTCAAAACTCACCAAATTATCACAACATTCTTCAAATAACTTTAAAAAAAATTGCAATCCCTCTTGGTACCACTCTGAATGATGTGATAGCTATCATGCAAACAATGAATCTTAACATTACCTTTCATCAACATGATCTTCCTCCTTTGGAGTTGCATAAACAAAATGATTCCTTTATGATAATTGCTCAATTCAATCGCATAGGTATCAAATGCACTCTTATAAATAATGGTTCCACCCGTAATGTGTGTAGTGTGACTCTCCTTGATCGATTAGATGTTGAAAAGTCACAAATAATACCTGTTTCTATCTCCATTCAAGGATTTGACAATACAACAAAGCAACCACTTGGGATAATTACTTTTCCTATTACGGTTGGGGTGGGCTACTTTGAAAACTCCAATGCATGTCATGCATTATGATCTTTCATATATTCTTCTTTTAGGATGACCATGGATTCATGAGATGAATGTAGTTCCTTTGAAGCTTCATCACATCATTAAATATGTTCATAACAATCATATCTATCAAGTTGACATAGACCCCGAGCCTGAAAGTTGCTTGCATCTTGAAAAATGAGTTACAAGTCCTTTGAAAACATTAATTCCATCTATTATTGATCCTCTTGAAATTGAAAAATATGATAAGGAATCAGTCTCTAAATTATTTGGTGATGATTGGGGATCTTTAGAATTCACACCCTCGTTTATGGGTGAATACATACTTGCACAATGAAAAGATGAGAAACAAGAACAACCAACAATCATGTCCACTCAAAATTATGAAAAATATTCTCAAACATCTATCTCCTATAATCTGGATGATAATGCAACATACACAAAAAAATTTGATGAGATAGATTATCAATCCCCACCTACTCCACATGAAATGGAAATAATTTATGGAAAATCCTATACATTTGTAAAAAAATTAGGCTATACTAGAAAAGGGTGCGGAAAACATGAGCAAGGTATTTGTGTCCCTATTGAACCTAATACACAAGAAACAAAAACCGGATTGGGATATTCTTTTTCTAAAATGACGAAAGTTACTCAATGACCATCTTTGAACATTAATACTATAACATGTCAACCACAACACAAAATTACAATCAAACATCCTGAATTGCTTGATATAACCCTACCACCTTCATGCCTATATGTCGATAGTGATGAGGCTTTGAAACAAATGTTAGGTGTTTATGCTAACAAGTCCTTGCTTACTTCCATGAAAAAAATTCCTCATGCCATGATTTTTACCAAGCAAATAGCAAGTGATATCACTGAAGAGCTCTATGAATATGAAGGTCCTAAATCAAATGCACTCCCTTTATGAGATACAATTGATGTGTCAATGGACATTAATAATAATGATAAAGTTATTAAAATTGGGAAGTGCCTTCATCATGACAAACAAGAAGACACTACCGCTTTACTTCATGATTTTCCTAAAAAAATTGCTTGGGAATATTCTAATATACCAGGAATTGACCCAAAAATTGTGATGCATAACATTGTCCTTGCTGAAAATGCTAAACCCGTTCATCAAAAAATTAGAAAAATGCATCCTTACATACCCTTGCATGTTAAAGAGGAGCTTGAAAAAATGTTTGATGCAAGATTTATTAGACCTATTGGTTATTCTCCTTGGATCTCAAACATTTTCACAATTGAAAAACCCAATAATTGTATTAGGATATGCACAGATTTTTGAGATTTGAATAAAGCCTCTTTAAAAGATGATTTTATGGTTCCTAATATAGACATGATCGTGGATTCAACTACTGGACATTCTTTGTTGTCATTCATGGATTGATTTTTTTGCTATAATAAAATCCTTATTAACCCTCAAGATCAATACAAAACTACCTTTACAACTCTTTGGGGAATATTTTGTTGGGTTGTGATGGCCTTCAGTCTAAAGAATGTCTGCACAACTTATCAACGTGCAATGACATTAATATTTCATGATTACATTCACAAAATTATAGAAGATTATGTTGATGATATCCTCTCTAAATTGTTAACATAACAAGATAATGTAAATCTCCTTCACAAAATCTTTGAATGAATACAAAAATACATTATGCAATTGAATTCAAAAAAGTGTCTTTGGCGTAGATAGTGGTAAAATTTTGGGGTTTTTCATATCTCATAAAGTCATTGAGGTGGGTATAAATAAAATCTATGCAATCATTAACATTCCACCTCCTAGGAATATTTCTTAGTTATGCACATTACAAGGTCAAATTCAAGCTATCGGTCATTTTGTTGCATCTTTAACCAATCGCACATCACCTTTCACACATATCCTTAAAAAGGGTATACCTTTTGATTGGGATGAGGATTGAAAATAGGCTTGTGCAATTCTAAAGGAATACCTTGCCACTCCACTTGTTAAATTACAACTCGTTGTGCCAAATAGACCGTTTATCATGTACATCACCCCATCCGCCCATGCTCTTGCAACATTGTTGGATCAACACGACGATCATGGTAAAGAAAACCATATTTATTACATTAGTTAAACCTTAATTGATTATGAAACATGATATTCACCAATTGAAAAAAAAATTATGGCTCTTGTATTCACTACTAGTAAGTTGCAACATTATTTACTCAATGCTAAAATATAAGTTATCACAAAATTTGATCCTCTTAAACATCTTTTCAACAAAGCAGATCTCTTCAGACGCTTAGCTAAGTGGGTGATGTTGTTAATTGAGTTTGACCTTAAATTTGTTTCCCTAAAATCAATCAAAGGCCAAGCCTTAAATGATCACTTAGCTAACGCTCCTTCTCGTTTTGCTTCACCTACTCATGATTCCTTTCCTGATGATCATTTCTTAACCACTAACATTAAACCATGGGAATTATTTTTTGATGGATCTAAGTGTAGAACAGGTTCTAGTGTTGGAGTGGTACTAATCCCACCTGACGGTAAACTGATTCCTTTATCCTATCGATTGAATTTCCTATGCACAAATAATACAGTTGAGTATGAGGCATTGAGCGCAGGTTTGTAGGCTGCTTTATCAATAAATGCTAAACATAACAAGATCTTTGGTGATTCACAATTGGTCATCAAACAAATAAATGGTACATATCAAACTTAACATGAAAAATTATCAAAATATAAGAATCTTATAATGAAATTATTAGAAAATTTTGAATTGTTCACCATTGATAACATCCCACATAAAGATAATCGACATGCGAATGCAATGGTGAGTGCAACTTCTCTTATATCCCCACATGATCCATACAAAAACTTCACCTTTGTTATTCATCCCATCATGAAACATTTGATTGATACTCCATTAGAAGACATTTTGGCGATAACTCAAGATGCCTCGTGTGAATGGTATGATACAATATACAATTACTTGAAAGATGGTACCATTGCCAAACCTACCACAACAAATACTCAAAAATGTTTATGTAAACTCACTCATGAATAAGTGATCCTTGCAAACACATTGTATAGAAGATCTTTTAATGGTCTCCTATTATGATTTCTTAAATATTCTAAAATCCTTTTAGCACTTGAACAGGCTCATGTTGGTGCATATGGAGATCATTTTGGAGGTTGTTCATTAGTGCAAAAAATTATTTGTATAGGTTATTATTGGAGACATATGGAGAAGGATTGCTTCACCTATGTTAAACAATGTCACAAATGAAAAGAACATAGCAATTTGATCCATGCTCCTGCTCCTGAGTTTCATACCAATTTTCCCATTTGGCCATTTTCAGTATGGGGATTGGATCTTATTGGAAAAGTTTCACCACCTTCTTCTACTAGACATATGTTTATCATAACCGCAACAAAATATTTCAAAAAATGAGTGGAAGTTATTCCCATCTGTTCTACAACTGTTGAAGCCATTTGGTGTTTCATCTTAGACCACATAATGGCTCACTTTGGGCTCCCTTCCATAATCATTTCTAACAATAGAACTCCATTTAAGAATAACGAAGTTCAGAAATTTCTTGAAACATTCAGCATTCAACATCGTTTTTCTACACCGTACTATTTGCAATCCAATGGACAAGATAAAAATATTAATAAGCTTCTTGAACAAATCCTCAAGAAAACCGTCACCAAGCATCATAAAGACTAGAATACACAATTATCTTATGTTCTTTGGGCTTATAGAACTAATTTTTTATCATCCATAATAAATACCCCTTATAACCTTATTTATGGCACTGATGCGATTATGCCCTTGGAGTTAGAAATTCCTACTTTGCGAGTGGCTCTCCAAGATCTTATTGATGATGACACTTATAAAGATCAATTATTACATCAACTTGAGATGTTTGATGAGCAATGCATTAACACTCTTGAACATCTCCAAGCTCACATCAAAAAATTACAATGAAAACACAATGTTCATGTCATTCCCCATTCATTTTGCAAGGGAGATTTTGTTCTTATTGAAAATCAATGGACTACTAGTGCTAAAAATGAAGATAAAGATAATTTCAGCCCTAATTGGTTGGGACCTTACATAGTTGATACCAATTACAAATCTATTGCTTATCTATTAAAGAAAATTGATGGAACACCCCTTGATGAACCCATTAATTCCACACATTTGCATTAGTATTATATCTAACCCCCTTGAATAGTATGATTGATACAACAATGCAGTTTCAAGTTATTTGATGTTATTCTAAATAACTTTCACATTGGTTCGTTCTTGACAACTAATTTTGTGTTTGTCTTGAACACTAAGGTAATTATTTAAGTTTCTTTTATAATTTCTTTAGGCTTCATACAAGTCACCTTCTTATTATGTTAAGTTAGATCCTTATCAATGTATTTAATTTAACATATTATCTTCTAATTAATAATGTTGTATCTACACTAAAACTGAAATATGTTTTACATTAATTAGATCACATTAATCCTATTACATAATGTTGACATTAATTAAATACCTTTACCATAAGTCATTTAATTAATCACATTGCATTTAAGCATCCACACAAAGAAATAAATCATAATAACATGAAATACACGTCTATACATATATATATAAGTTTTATATACATCTCAATATCATCTACAAAGTCATAATGGTCTGTGAGAGCTAGACCCCTTGGGATCTGGTGCTGATGATCTGGTCCCCGGATATCATGAGATGGTTGTGTATGATAGTGATTGTGAAATATCAAGTCTAAGTGCATACACCAAACCCTGTACTCAACCAATAGCTATAAGCCACTCATCTGCAATCTAATCCCTCTTGGCTTGTGTTTGTGCTAGTTCTGCATGCAGTCTCTCTACCTCTACTGAGGACTGTGCTGAGTGTAGTACACTCTCATCATAACATATTCTCTTCCTCACACTCTTGTACATTTCGCGTAACCTCACGAATGGTCTGAGTGACTCTAGCTCTTCCTCCACGATCAGTGGGGGCACGTAGTCAAGATCCATCTCCTCTTCATCGATGGATGTAGGCACTATCTTTGTAGCAACCTAATGATAGAAATCTTGCCAGTCTCTCATCTCTCCTACAAGATAGACAATGTACACAATCAGTAACATATCATCATGATATATATATATATATATAAAGCATAAATCACTAAAGGACATGCGTAAAATAAAATATCTTCACTTATGTCTCTAGATACATGAGGAATGTGAACCTCATCCTCTCTTGGGGGCATCGAGGATGTGCTAGCCTCTCTCTGACTCTGGGTGCAGATGTCTATCGTAGCTACTACTCATGATCTAGTTCTATAATTATATGAGGACTCTCCATGCTCATATTGATCCTCAAAAGCTACCTCATCACCCTCACTTAGGGGTGGCCCATCCTTGTAGTAATAATCCTCATAATCCTCCTCCTCATTATCCTTTCCTTCATCCTAGTCCTCATAGTCAGGATCAACATCAAACTAGTACTCCTCATCATAACATCCATAAAAATATTTGTTGGCCTATACCATACCTCCTCTACTCTCTCCTCTAGCTCATCACCCTCATCTGGTGTTGGTCCTGCATAACCTATAGGGAAGTCCATGGGGAGCACAAGAGCTGGTTGTGCATATGACCACCATTCCTCGTGCTTGTCTATGGTTCTGACATCATCAAGGTCAGATGCTGGTGGCTAGTCATGATCTGAATCACTGAAATCACTCTCATGAACATGATCTATAGTCAACCGAATAGTATCACCTGGCCTTCAGGCACTCTGGATTGATCTTCTAATGAAGGGGCATGCCCTCAAGGGTGTCTACACCTATCCAAACTGTTGCATGATTCACCCATAATAGAAAGGTCATGCCACATAGGCATGCCTCCCAACTAGATAACTATCCATTTGCATCCTCAGTGACTGTCCTATGGGATCTGGCCACTATAGAGTGAGTAGATAAGGTCTCCATAGGATCTCATCCTCCTCCAGCTGGTCAAATATCACCCTCAAAAAGTGTAAATCACCATACTGCCACAAGAGTCGCAAGGGATAGCTAAATGATCATAGATATCCTATAGCTATAGCACAAGGGAATCTAATAGGCTTGGTACATGTGATATGCTCAAGGCACCACACCTATAGAAGTGTACAATTAACCATACTATTGATCTCTCAAAACACAAACTAACGAGGATCATAATACAAGTGTGGTAAAATGCAGCGGCCCCAAGCATAGACTATCCTCTACTCATACATCCCTTGTATCAAATTTACTAGTCCTCCATCAATGTGTGTCACTCATCCATCTTGATTGAGAACCAGTGCCACTGTGTGCAACATAATTCATCTGACCATAGGAGCTCGTGAATACAACATGGGAAGCTCGATCCACACTCAAACTCTCTCATCATGTATAGGTTCACCTAAACAATACTCCATATCTCTCTTCTTCTCCCAGAATGACCGATCCCCTCCAAAAATATACTCGCTCTCCTCAAATGGGAACTTAGAGAATTTGGTGTATGTCCTTGAGAGTGATAAGCATTTCCCTGGTGGGAAGATGAAAGATACATGTATCAACATCCCAATGCTCATAGAGAGCCATAAGCATGGTGTCCTGGTATCTCATGGGTGGCATAAGATATTCCCAATAGATACCTACTGACTGTAAATGCTCTACCTATGCCGTTGATAGCACTAGCACATAATCTCTCAGAAATGTGAGTTGTCTTCCCCCTAGCCACTGTCACAACTGGGTGGGGAACTATCAAAATCATAACCAAATGTTCTAAATTTCATCTAAATTATTCAATTTTGACATATTTCATGTGTGTTAAATTCAATCTAGTGTGATTTTCTAATGGCCCTAGAAACTTTAGAACCCTTTTTGGATATTTTAGAAAGAAACGAGACACTTCGCAAATAAATAAGACACTTTGCAAATAAAAGGGACACTCTGAAAACAAATGGGACACTTTGGGAAAAAGGAGCACTTTGCGATTTTTTTCAAAGAACCTTAAATTAACCTATCCATGCATTAAAATCATTAAATTATTATAAATTGACAAGGAAAAAGTTGTTGAATCGACTTACGTCATGATACAGCTTGTATCATGCCACCTACTCACGAAGATAATCCAACCATGTAGGTGTGTAATCTTGTCTACTTGGCATGTTCTTCTCTCACTCATCACTCTCAAGCTACAAGAAGATAAAATAAATAGTAAGTGACAAGTTACTTTCATCTACTTCTTTTAATCCCTTTTCATCTCCTTTTACTTTTACACATCAACATAAGGTTATTTTCTTTTCAAAAACTCATAATGTATATATTCTTCAAATCACCATAATGGGAGCTAGGGTAATCCATTTTTTATGCCATTTGATGCATTAAAATTGTGATTCCCCACTTAACATCATCATCTGTCTATCATGATGTTGTATGGTACTTGGAAATTCCCTATGATATGATGTTTCTTGTTTGATGTGGGTAGATTTCTACCTTGATTCCACCTCTGTAAAGCAAGCGAAATCAAGGGGGGGCATACATCCACCTTCAAATTGGATTCCTAAGAGTTAGATAAAAGGATTTATCCACAATTAATGAATATGTGTTGTAGGATGCGGTTCCTAATACTGTGGTTGTGTAGATAACTACACAAGGGGCTTTGTTATCCCGTATTTTGAATGAGTCCCCTTTGAGGGGAAATTCAATTTTGAGCAGGAATTTGATTAATTTAACTTGAATTTATGGTGAATGTTGGCCTCTTAGGTCTAAATAACAGGAAAATAAGTTGTTTTTGCTTATAAATACTCAGATCTGAAGTCATTTCATGCATCTTATTATCATTTTTCAAGAGCAATTTCTAGAGTCAAGTCTTCCACAATAAGTCTCATTAGCAAAAGTTGAATTTTTAGGGCAGCAAACTAAGGTTTTTGCAAGTCTTGAAGCTCACTCTCTTGGTCAAGATTCAACCTTGCAAAGGGTTGACAATGTATTCCTATGGTGAATCATGAAGAATCTAGGGAAAGGAAGTGGAAATAGCCACTAAATAAAACCTAAGGACTTGGTTTCATATAGATTCCATCTTCCATTTTCACTCTATTTTAAGATTAAGGTTTGCATTTTATTTTTTTATCACTTGCATGTCATTTCATTCCTATTTTTGATTTGTTGTAAGTTTTCTAGGGTTGATATCTTGCTTCATATAAATCATCTCTACATTTCTTTTTCTAGATCAATAGAATAGGGTTTTTGTTATGATTCATATTTTCCTAGTATTTAACACATCTAAGGCTAGGGTTTTATGTTGATTTTTCTCCATTCAATGTTTAACTACCTAGCTAGGGGTTTGACCTATTAGCTCTCAAAAACGCAGGTGAAATTCCTCAAGAGGTTGCCAATCTCTTGGTACGTTTCAGGGTAAAAGAAAAGATCTAAATGGTTTAATCATTCTTCTCTTCAGGTGTTGTTGGACCTAGGCGGGTATACCTATATGAATGAGATAGACTTAACTTATGCTCATTTCTTTTAAAGTATTTTACCCACAGTGGCAAATGGGAGTGGATAAATAAAATGTGATTTGGTATAGATTATATAGCAATATCAAAGCTAAAACATAATATTTTTAGTTAACAGATGTAGAAATGACTAAAAATAAATGCTGAAAATGTAGAGACTAGTGCCTTATTGGGTATGTGGAGTCAAATGAGAAATCTAAAATGAGTAACTTCTTTCTGGCAAGTATTCTAATTGTTCAACATATATTTTAGTTTATAACTTGTATAAACATGCAATAATATGACTACCAAGTTCTTCTTAATGATCCAAATGAGATTCCCTAATTACTATGATCAACTAAAAGGATTTAATCTTTTCTTGAAAGAACCAATTAATCAACCATACAGATACAACAAATGTGCACCGATAAACTGAATATAAACTTGTTATATCAATTTAAATAACTAGAAAACATCAACCTTGGAGAAAACCTCAATAATACTTTCAGTGAACACAACAAACAATTGATACTAGAAATACACCACCACATCAAATGATTTTCATTGATATCTCCATAATTTCAAACATGCATCATAGTCTCATAGTATGACATTTTAATCTACTATATCTTTTGATTATATCTTATATTCTTCTCCTCTGTTTCACTATCAAAAAAGATATTTATACATCAAATACTTGAAAGGACGCATCCTTTCAGAAAAGTCATATGTTTAAAACAAAAATAGATTAAAAGACAATTAAGCTCTATTACGCCATAAATGAATCTTTGATAAGTGGTCCAAGTAATCCCGACGCTTATGCGTATCTGCATCTTCCACTGCGTTCCAAATCGTGATCTCCATTCTTACAAAATTATCATTCTGTTCGTTCACCCCATCTAGTGTTGTATCTTCTGCGGTACCTATCTTCAAAATGTCTTGCAGTATTGACTCACTTCAACTTTTCCACCTAGTCATTTCTTTTAATTCTCCTTTATCATCAAAGAATGCAGTGAGTTCTTTTCTGGTGGTAGCATTTATCAATCCCTGTGCATCCCCTTGCAATTCTTCAAAGAAGTCTCGGTGTTTATTCACAAAATAATTTGCATCCTCAATTGCTACATTATCAGAAACACCGCTCTGGTTTATTTCTTGAAACTTCTCCAAAATCCTACTATCCATTCTTTTGTGTTCTTGTAATGCAGCAAAGTTATGTGAATGTGCTCCCTAGAGATTATTTAACCAAGTTGCTACACTGGCTTGTCTTTTCTTAATCATTCCTACAAGTGCATCATATCTCCCTTGAGAGTAAGGACTTGATCCTGCCAAGTGATCTTTTGCTTGTGAACTTTCACCATGAGTGAGCATCTTGGTTGATTTCATTGTGACACCTAACAAATCTTTTAGGTGGTAATTTTCTCTCAACATCCTCTCATTGTTCATTTTGTACATTTCCCTCTCCTCGATTAACATCTGAATTTGAGCTTTGTTTAATTTTGTGACATTGATTCCAATTTCTGCAGTTGCCACAGGATCAACCTCTCCAATCTTTAAATTCATAACTAGCCCAAATGCTTTCTCAGTATCAATGACAATTGATTTCCTGTGAGGTGGATATAAAGCCCAAATCATTAGTGACCCTTCATCTGGATTGTAGTTCAACCCTGTATATACTTTTGTCACCTTTTCTGGGCTGAGCTTGTGTGTAGCATTACTATCTTTCAAGAAACTATCAAAAACTAGTGCAAAATTTAGATCCAACCCTGGAAAAATCATAACATCGGCACTTGCCAACATTTTCCTTCCCTTTTCAAGGGTCATACTTGCCATCTCTTTGTCCCCACACACCTTTAGGTCATTCAGTAATTGTTCCTCATGACTTGATGTGATATTGTCAACCTTTTCTCTTATTTCTTTTCCTTTTTGTTTGTACATGAATTCCTTAAACTCTAGAGAGTTTACAAATTCATCATCTACTACGAATGATTTGTACTCTACATGCCGTGCATCCACATATACATTCTCTTCAACACTCAATTCCCTGGCAGGGAAAGTGTAATGTCGAGTTCTCAATCTTGACATCTTATTTGGTTGTTCCTATGGCACATTATTCTCAGATGCCTCCTCCCAAGAAGACAACAACTCTGTATCCTGCAACCCTTGATTATATTTTTCGACCACTGTCTTTGCTTATTCAGCTTCCATGTTTTAGTTCATATCATCAAATTGATAGGACACATGTTGACACCCTCCAAAGTTTATCTTCAGTTTAGTAGAATTGATATACCCTTCTGGATCAAAATTCTTTCTAGGTGGTCCTCTATTCATATTGTATTGCAGTAACTTATCAAGGATGAAATTGTACCTTTCCTTGGCTAATGCAGTAAATCACCAAAATGTACTAGGCATAAAATCCTACTTACCAAAGGAGCTCAAATTCATAATACTGGAAAAGTCCATTTGTCTAACAATTTCCAAGTATACAATCCTCTTCGGGACTATTTTAGGAAAAATGAATGGGGCATCTTCAAATCCATGAACTCTAATCATCGTAGCATCCTCCAAGCAATACCAATCACCCGAGTTGTGACTAATTGGCCCATTGAAATCCTTGGGCCTGAGAAACCTTTTTATCTCTTCAGATAAAGAATAATCACATGGATGATTATACAATTTATACAATTTCTTCACAAAAAACTCCTGAAAGAGTACAAAGCTAAAGTTAGCAAACCTACTGTCCTAGACATCCATCCATAATTGAATAGGTAATGTCATACCTTCCTTGTCAAATTTGGAAATTCTCATCTCTCGAGGCCACAGCCCTAACTCCTGTCCAAAATACAACACTATGTGCATAAACGATGAATAATTCCTAAGATGTAAGATAGAGGCTCCGCCCTTTATTGCCATCAACCCACAATAATTCCCCTTAAAAATGTATGAGGCATAATCAAATGGTCTAGAATTATGATACTGGATATCTACTGAAATTATCATAGGCACAATTGACATATGTTCAGGGAGTTCCATTCCCAATACTTGGCCTACCGAGAAATAAGTATACTTCATATAGGGTTGAAAAATATCAACATGGAAAGGGGGTCCATCGCTATCGTATAGAGAAACTGGTTTGCCACCTTGTTTAACTCTATGAATTGGAAACCTCCAACCCTTATAAATTGTGTCCATTCTCCCGAACTCCCTTTCTAATTCTTCACATATGATTTTCTCATTGCAAACCCCTTCCAAATTGAAAACCTCACCTATTGCATCTTTTGATATATGCATTAGTGGTTTCCCGGACGGGTCACATATAGCTTTGAGTTTTGAATTATAATAGACAACCAACAGTTTTACCAATTCCGCATTAACAAATATATTAGGGCACACTAGCTTTCACAAATTAAGCTTCCATGGGTTGCATACTGGTTCAAAATTATTTCTTCGATAGTAATGAAAGCTAAACAATTCATAACCTCTTATTTAAGTCCAAACATCTCCTATGAGTTTACACTTGTCATCCAATTTATCTATTTCTTCCCTAAGTTGTGCAGATCATCTGGCTTGAGGTCCAAAGCCAGGTCATTGGTCAATGAGATTTTGATTCACCCTTCATTCAGTGCCTTCTTGTTCTATTTTAGTTTTATGTTTCTTCCCTTTAGGCTGACTGCTTTCACCATATTTTCTACCTTTTGATTTTCCTAAGCTTGTGGATTTCATTCCTCAAAATTTATAGAAGTCAAAATTACAGGAACTAAGGTGCAGAGAACTTACTGTATCTCGCTTGGAATCTTTGGACTAAAATAATGCCATGTTTCTTCACTAGCCCTTTTGCCTCCTCTGCTATCAATTCCACACTAATGTTTCCAATTGAATTTTCCTTAATTCATGTGGTTATTTTTTCTTCATCACGCCATGAATATTTTAGTTGAAACGCGAGTGTAGCAGGTCCTTTTTCGAAACGCTCACTGTCACATCATGTAAGATAATCGGTGAGACATTTTCCAATCTTGGGAAACCTCTTTATTATGGCTATTACCAACATTCATTAAAACATCCGCCAAGACATCCTATAGTTTCCCCGACACTTCAAGTTTCCTCAAGAGTTATCCCTTCAATCTCAAGTATATCACTATAACTCCTATTGATGAAAACATTTCGTTGTGACTTTGCAAGTCGGGCAAATGTTCCTCCACTTATTTCATATCTCGCCAAGATATATCCTTTGGTCTGTTTTCTATTTGCCGAGACACAATTATTTTCTTGCCGATGGAACAACACTTGACGTGACTCTCCTATCTTTCTCTGATGAAACTAGTCTTGTCGATAATCAATACCTACTACCAAGTCCTTTAATAACACAATCCTGTCAGTGTGACATATGGGTTGGCAAGACTCCCTGACTTCAGCCTGATAATCATCAATAGACTCCCCTTCCACTTTATCGGCAAGAACAAATGAATGCTCTGGGACATTACACTGACGAATTTTGTCTTTCCGATATGTCTCTATGTTTTCAATTAGTAAGACACCAATAGGCTCGATATGACTCTCCCTAATGCATATTGTCTTTCCAATAGGATCCTCCTATCGCTGAGACAATGAACTACGTCCTGTCGATATGTGTCTTTAGATGAAATCATATCAGTATGGCATTCCCAAACTCTTTCCAATAGACTACAAAAAATATACATTAACATAAGACGCTTTATGGATCAGGGAGACCCTCACAATCTCTTGTCGATATGAATTATACATTGAAATACTCAGGGTTAGATGAATTCTATGGGACCACATGACAAAATATGGGAAAAACTGTTATGAAGAGAGGATTCTTATGCTTATGGTAAGGACTTCTTTGGAAACTCATGAATATAAATAACTGTAAAATTTTCAAAATTTTACAGTTCTAATAGTGGCTCCATCTGGGGATGAATGATTGTGAGATCATTGCAAGTATCCAAATTTCTGGGTGAGCAAACCAAACTCAAGGTGATGGATTAGTGAGCAAGATGGAAGGAATGGAAATTAACAAGACCCTATACTACTGTACATGGAAATATTTATTTTAAAAGTAGGAATATTAGGATTGTCCATGTACTGGAAATTCATGTTCTTTTTATTTCCTAGACTACTATGCATGGAAGAGAAATTTTTGAGAAGATTGTCAAGAGTAACAAGTGGTATCAGAGCATGATCTTGGCACCATAGAGGCAAGGTTTTTCTCAATTTTGGAGGCGATTTTGGGAAGAGCATATCTTTCAGATTTTGGCGATTTTTTTTCTAATTTTTAAAGGGTTTTTGAAGAACATATTGAAGAAGATACAGTACAGATTTCAAAAGAATTGGAGCAGAATTAAGCGTATTATTGCAGAATTAGGGTTTCTACACTATTTTTTTGGAATCTACATATCTCACACATCTTGTTGAATTGAAGTATTATTTTTATTGGGTTTTTGAAGACATACCAAAGGAGATTAGAGTAAAAATTTCAGAGAATTTAAGTTTCATTTGTGTGATTTATTTCAACATTAGTGGTTTCCATCATGACGGGGCCTACAACAAGGGGTAAAAAGAATGCTGTCACTCTGGGGAAGAATCCTGATAAGGATGGTGAAACAATAAAGGATGTTACTCATAATGAGGAAATCAATAAGGTCAAGGAATACATTTCCTCAATGAAGATGGATATGTGTGACCTAAGAGGAGATATATCAGACCTACGAAACATGTTGAGCACCTTTATGAATAAACCAAGAAAGGAGGTCTCAAGCAGCCAAGAACCAGAAGAAGAAAAAAATGAAGAAAAAAAAGAAGAAGAAAAAGAATCAAAAGAAGAAGAAGAAGAAGAAGAAGAAGAAACAAATGAAGAAGAAGAATAAGAAGAAGAAGAAGAAGTGAAAGAAGAAGAAGAAGAAGAAGAAGAAGAAGAAGAAGAAGAAGAAGAAGAAGAAAAAGAAGAAGAAAAAGAAGAAGAAGAAGAAGAGGAAGAAGAAGAAGAAGAAGAAGAAGAAGAAGAAGAAGAAGAGGCATATGCAGAAGTAGAAGAAGCAACAACAAAAGAAGAAGAAGCAAAAGACCAACTAGAAGAAGAAGAAGCAGAAGAAGGCAATGAAGAAGAAGTGAAAGAAGAAGAAGTTCCTAATCAAGCTATTCAACCAATGCAAGGGTACCATATATTATTCCTCACCTCTTCCTCTATGAAACATCAAAAGGTTCAAGTAAAGGAAGAACACATTCATCACCATCAAGAGCTTGATGTAAAGGGAAGACACATCTTGGAGCTGAAGTTAATTTTCCAGACACGCATGAAGAAGCAGGTGACATCAACAATTCCAAGTTACCTCATTACAAGGAAATATTTTCTAATTGAAGATGCTACATGGGAGGATGAGGAGTTCATTCAAAAGAATCCAAACTTGATTAGCATTGAGGACAATGCTTCTTTGAAGAAGGGGG